>WYDF02218874.1:0-21227 GCA_009867245.2 Adranes taylori | reverse complement strand
ACTTATACAAATACAATGATGTTCTGTAAAAAGGAGGGTGCTGAGGAAGCTTAATATACCTTAATAGCAGAAATGGCTATCCACCCAAAATGTTCATCGGAGTTTTTTTACCTTTGTGGTTTCTCATATATGATTCGCAATTTTCGATGATTGCTTGCTTAATTAAACAACTATTATAATTAATGAATAATGTGTCCAGTATTGGATTCTTGGTTCGGAGTTTTTATCTACAAGAATTTTCGTTTGGAAAGTTTAATTTAAATTTCAGTCATAAGTGCATTATCATCTATGATCTACCCCAGTGTTTCTCAAAGGGGTTTTTTTCCATGTTAGGAGGCGATTAGTAACAATTTATGTTTTGGGAAGCGTTATATTTTATTATATTCGTTAAAATGTTAATACTTATGTTTTTAATTTTGTTAATTATATCAAAATGTAATCCGTTTTCTGAGTAAATAGATGTTTCATTTTTTACAAAGTATATAATTATCAACTAAACTAATAAACCCAATTTTTTCTTCGAAGTGAAAGAGGCGATACTACGTAACGCTTTTATTGAAGGGGGTGTTAGAGTTTGAGAAACAATGATCAAAACCATAGTTTAAGCCTAGAAATATCTTAACGTCATGAATCCATGTCTTCCATTCTATTTTGTATGGAGATGTCACATCCAATGACATTAATGCGCATAATCGACGAGTATACAGATTTGTATTAGCAATGAATAAATCATAGATAATGAATAAACCAAAGAAAAACATCCAGTACGTGTAAGAAATTATGCGACAAATTTTCAGGTTCTACCATTCTGCAAAGTTTTATCATGAAAGTATTAATGATTTTTTTTTTAGTTTTTTAGGAAGTCATTTAATTGTTTGAGTACTGTATTTAGTCGTAGTAAATCAACAACGTAATCTACTTTTCCTAATCTTCTTCATGAAAGTTCTATACGCTAGTGTATCATTATTTATGTAGAATATGAGACAACAATAGACCATTTCTTTTTTCCGTACCGTATTTATATTCATAAATTATAAAATAATTTTTTTGCCTTAGGGCATTTTCATGAAGTCATTTGAAACTAGATATATTCTTCCCGTTGGTGCCGTTATGTTTAACCGGTTGAATAATTTATAAGTCAAGACAAAGAAAAGTCTGAACTGTTTTATCTGTATTAATGGAATTTATTTATTTTTTATTTGTTCTATGAAAGTATATTTTCTACATTTAAAATTCGAATTGTACAGATTTCAAATTGTGTGTGTAATATTCTGCACCATCTGTAATATCTATGATCCATGAAAAGTTTTGAGGTTGGAATCGAGAAGAAAGAGAGGCCATTATTTAGCTTATTACCTGTATGAGCTTTGTAAGGGCTTTTTTTTTCACTTGTTGGCTCGATGATAGTAGTTTTTTTTTAACTTTTGTTCATCACATTACTTAAAATAGATACTGATCATGTGAAGTAACTAATTTTAGAACAGCGGGTGCTAAATAAAGTGAAACACACAGAATAACGTCTAAATAGGAAATCTCGTTTATTAGTAAAGTTAATCAGTCTTCTATATGAAATTCTATAATACGTAATTGTAAATAAATAATAAATTGTACGTGTATTAAAATGATTTCGCATTTTCTTAGACCTTTAACATAATGCATTTTATTACTTAATTGATTCTGATGACAATGGTTATGAAGCATGCCACTTGGTTTTTAGTTCGTACATATGAACTTTGAAAGTAACGAAAATGCATTAAATTTAATATGAATTCTTTATTAAATGATGTTACTTATGGGACTTTGATAAATCTAAATGTACTATATGCGATAAATATAAATAATAGTAATATATGAAATCATAAATAATATCAATATGAAATTTAAAAATACAATAGATAATTGTATAGTATTATTTATAGAATATACCTTGTTGATAAAATTAAGTGTTAATTATTATGAAACTGCATTCGCTTGTTTAGGGATTTCAAAATTGCTTAAAAAAGTCGAGTACAGGGTAGATGCATTTCAGGCATTGGTCGCGCCATTTTCAGTACCCCCTACAAGCAAACTGTATAACTACATTGGGCTGCTAACCCAACATTCTATACCGTGTAGCCAACGGGACTTATTTAAACAATAATTAACACACTGAATTTTAAAAATATATTAATTTCAAAAATGTTTAAATACGGAGGTAGAAAAAAAATAGTTTGTGCGTTTGGTTTTCTGTTTTTTTTTTCTTTTTTCCCTTTCTAGGGAATATGTATTTTTTAACGAAGATTTTCAATAGTATTTAATCAAAATAAAATAATAATGAGGATAAATCAAGGACTTTCATCCCACAAGGCCTTGAGAATGGCCTAACTCGTTTATTCGCGAGCAATACACGCTTTCTGAGGAAAACAGGTACCAAAGGTCTTGTGGATTACAATATTTACTGTATGACTAACATTTTTAACTATTTTCGTTCTGACTTCTAAATCTAACCTCTAAACTTCTGACTTCTAACACCTGGACTTCTAAAATCTTACCTTCAATTAGTAAGTGTCAGTAGAACTTGAAGGTGGAGAACAAACCTGGTAGCTGAGTGGCCGTTGGTATATTTACTGGTTTTCTTTTTCTTGTTTTTTATTTCAGCAATTTTTATTAATCAGAAATAATAGTGGGTGAAATGGTATTCGTTTCATTGGAATCGCAAATGACGGAATTTTCAGTTAAGCCAGCCGCTACGCAATAGTACACCATGGCGAATATGAAGGATCCATATGTCTTGATCATCAATCATATCGACCCGAAATAAAGTTCATATGACTTGCGCAACAAGGAATGTTTCTGTCTGCAAAGTTACAACGTAGCACATATACTAGAAATTGTTTGGATGATTTTGTTAATATTCATGGATATATTAACAAACACAGCGACTGTTGAATACAATGCGAATCACCTTGTAATATAACTTTTGATCAGTACTGTATGTAATCATCCGGTAATTAAACTGAACTACCTATCTAATTTTATATTTAATTAAATCAAGTAATCTGAATACGTAATACTGTAGTACATAGTCAGTTGAAATGGTTATTTATGGTTTCTGTATGTAACATTGACGTAAACTTTAGCACCTTATACTTTTTTCCAAATGTCGAGGATATAGGTAGATACAAATTTATGTATGTGTAATATGTATTTAATGATTCATTATACTCATGGAATGGAATTTAAATTTTATTGTAACAAATATAACTTGTTTTAATTGTACTTATCTGAAGGCGGGACCGTTTCTAGCGGATATATCGTTTCTTGGATTTATTTTAGAATGCCTAAAGAAAACAATACATTTCTTCTGTATCGTAGAAAAGTTCTTTCTAGTACACATTTTAAACTTCTGAAATATGTAACGTAATTTATGGACAATTATGAAATATAGTGATGTACAAAAAGCACTGCTCCTTTTTTTAATGTTGTGCGTTTTCAAGTTTTGTCCTAAATCTCGGAATCAAAAAAGGAGGGAGTACACAAAAGTAAAAATTACAAATAAATTTAACAACAACCACCACTTTGTTAAAAGATTAAATTAATAACGATCACAGCAATTATATTTGGTATGTATGGCTCTACTAGGCCGAAACTGTACAAGTAATTAATTAATTGATATGAAATATTTCGTGAATAAATGATAAATAAGACGGGAAATATTTAAGTACCCAATATTCAGTGGCGGATTTCCGCATAGGCGGTGGAGGCCCCACACGACAATTTAAAAATTATCTATAATAAAAATGAATGCCTGTTCGTGTTGGTGTAAGCGCATAACTTAAGAGCGACTAGATCGATTTGGCTAATTTCTTTTTTAAAATATTCCCAACCATCCGGATAAGGTTCTTAAGGAGAGAAAAATTGGAAAAGTTGCCCAGAAAATTGGAAAATTCTGGAAGAACTGGTTGGTAAGCGCATTACTTGGGAACGACTAGATCGATTTGGATAATTTATTTTTAACAATGTTCCTAACCGTCCTGATCAGGTTTTTGTGGAAAGAAGAATTGGAAAAGTTGTCCGGAAAATTGGAAATTTCGGGAAAAACTAAAATCCGGTGGTAAGCGCAATAACTTGACAACGGCTGGATCGATTTGGCTAATTTCTTTTACTGACACTCCTTACAAATGTTATTAACACTCCGAGTAAGATTCCTACGGAACGAAAGATTGGAAAAGTTGCCCAGAAAGTTGTAAAATTAAATATGGACTAATTTATATAATAAAAATGAAATACTATTTGTTGGTAAGCGCTAACTTGAGAACGGTTGAAACATGGCTAATTTCTTTTCAAAAATGTTCCTAACCATGAGAGTAAAGTTCTTACGTAGAGAAAACGTCGAAAAGTTGCCAAAAAAATTGGAAAATGCGGGAAAAACGGGATGGTAAACGCATCACTTGGGAACGTCTGGATCGATACTGCATTACGTTGGTACGCTGCAATACGTTGGTACTCGCAATAAGTTGAGATCGTCTGGATCGATTTGACTAATTTCTACTTAGAAATCTTCCTAACACTCCGAGTTAGGTTCTTACGGAAAGAAAAATGGGAAAATTTGCAAGGAAAATCATAGAATTAAATGTGGAATAATTTATAGAATTAAAATGAAATTCTGTTTGTTGATAAACGCATAACTTGAGAAGCGCTAGATAGATTTGGCTAATTTCTTTTTTGAAACATTCCTAACCACCCGGATAAGGTTCTTACGGAGAGATATGTAGAAATGTCCGGAAAATTCGGGAAATCCTTAAATCCATTGGTAAGCGCACTAACTTGAGAACGGCTGGATCGATTTGGCTAATTTCTTTTTAAAAATGTTCCTAACACTCCGAGTAAGGTTCTTACGGAAAGAAAAATTGGAAAAGTTGGCCGGAAAATTGGAAAATTAAATATAGTAATTCTGTATAATAAAAATAAAATCCTGTTTGTTGGTAAACGTATCATTTGGGAACGGCTGGATCGATTTAGCTAAATTTTTGTTCCTAAAAATCCATGTGAGGTTCCTACGGAGAGAAAATTGGATAAGTTGACCGGAACATTCGGGAAAAACTGCAATCCGTTGGTAGGCTCAATAAGTTAAGAACGGCTGGATCGATTTGACTAATTTTATTTTGTTCCTAAAAATCCGTGAAAAGGTTCTTACGGATAATTGGTTAAGTTGACCGGAAAATTCGGGAAAAACTGCAATCCGTTGGTAAGCTCAATAAGTTGAGAACGGCTTGATCGATTTGGCTAATTTCTTTTTAGAAATGTTCCTAACACTCTGAGTAAGGTTTTTGCGGAAAGAGAAATTTGAAAAGTTGTACGGAAAATCTTAAAATTAAATGTGGAATAATTTATAGAATTAAAATGAAATCCTGTTTGTTGGTAAGCGCATAACTTGAGAAGCGCTAGATAGATTTGGCTAATTTCTTTTTAAAATATTCTTAACCACCCGGATAAGGTTCTTACGGACAACAATGTGGAAATTTCCGGAAACTTGGAAAATTCGGGGAATACTTAAATCCATTGGTAAGCGCATCAGTTGAGAACGGCTGGATCGATTTGGCTAATTTCTTTTTAACAATGTTTCTAACACTCCGAGTAAGGTTCTTACGGAAAGAAAAATGGGAAAAGTTGCCCGAAAAGTAGGAAAATTAAATGTAGTATAATCTATATAATAAAAATTAAATCCTGTTTGTTGGCAAACGCATCATTTGAGAACTGCTGGATCGGTTTGGCAAATTTTTGTTTGTTCCTAAAAACCCGTGTAAGGATCTTACGGAGAGAAAATTGGACAAGTTGACTGCAAAATTGGAAAATTTGGGAAAAAATTAAAGCGCATCACTTTAGAACGGCTGGCTTGATTTGGCTAATTTCTTTTTTTAAAATGCTCCTAACCATCCATGTAAGGTTCTTAAGGAGAGAAAAATTGCCCAATTGATTCTTTTTTCTTTTGTTCGTATGCTCCTCGGATGGAATTAATTGAATTTAAAAAAAATATTGATGATCTGGAGAAATATATGGAAAAAAGCATAAAAGCCTAAATTTAAATAAAATAACATTTGTTTTCACTTTTTTGTTGTTTCGGGATCGTTCCAACAGATGTAGTTATATAATTTTCATTCCAAGTGACAGCTCCTATCAAATGCCATTTGAGGTTACATAGTGTCGAATAATTTATTCAGTTAAATTGTGATTCTGTTGTAAGCTCAATGCAATCGTTTGAACAAATGAATTATGTTTCATTGCTTTATTTCAAATTAAAAATATACCTTCAAAATACGCTGATATTGATAAAAGGTAATAAAATAAAATTAAAGTTACATAAATTGTTCATTTTCAGTTGAATTGTGATTCTTTTCATCGCACATTGTGTCCAAACGCTTTTGAATTACATTTGAATTTATTGAATAGGTAGTTTAGTACGAAAAATATTTTTAGGAGATACAGGATTTGCCGTGACCGCAGGCCGCGGCAATGATACCATGCAGCTAGCCGCGGCAAATGGAACAGCACAGCTGTTCGCGCCTTAGGCAACTATGGGGACCAGATGGGAGGGGGGTAAAACAACGTTTGCCGAGTCCGCTAGTATTTGATAGATTTCATTTCGAGGATTTATTTATATGGACTAAAACGACAAAAAAATTATTTGATATCTAGCAGATTGCACTGAAATTTAATCTCATGTCCAAGAAAACGCATTTAGATAACATAAACTACTGTATTTTTTACAAGTCAAATATTCTTGTTTTATTATTTACCGACATACCAAGATTGCAAATATTTTTTCATATTGCAACGTTTTGTGTTTATCGGTTCACTATATCACATAATAAACAATTTGTATTCCTTCCTCCTTTATTAAAAGTACACCTATGTTATATGTATTTATTTTCGAATAAATATAATTTTTTACTCACTTTAAAAACAATTATTTTTGGGTTTTCGAAATTGTAATCTTATTGAATTTATTATAAAAGAATAATAAATATTAAAATCAATTTAAATGAAATAAAACAATCAAGCTTCAAAAAAACAAATTTATGGTAATTATATATAGTGTTGAGAAAAATAACAGCCCGTACTGTATATACATTTACAACTAATTTAGTATATATAGTATAATTTTTCCCATCTTGAGTGATATCCCATTAAGAAGACACATCCCACATGTGCCAATTTATAAACGCCTAAGGATTGGGAAACAGTCAATCAATTATGCAGAAAGCGTTTTGTCTCTGTTGCACTTCTATAATAAAATGTACCATATGTATTCCCATCTTTATTTTTATTTAAAATTCAGAAACACCTACAAATAACACTAACTTTCTCTAAATGTATGAAACGCATGTTTCATTTTGTTCATATGATGTATTCATTGCAGTGTTCCCAACGTTAATCAATGTTGAATTACAATATTCAGTAAATCTCAATATATTTTATTGTTTTTAGTATTGGCGTTATTAACATAAAACAAACAAGACGGAAACAAAATTATAAATATAAAAATTAAACAACATGTAACTTAATATACTAAACATATTCAATACATGAAACTAAATATAAAATTAACACAGGATTTTATAATTTTCATAATAGCCAATTAAAAAACTTAAAACTATCAAATTATTGAAAACTATATTAAAATTTATTAAACTGTTAATCAAATAACTTATATACACTTAATAAACAAAATAAAAATTTCTTTGAGAATATGTTATTGGTGAACTCATAATCTTATTGCTGAAGACTTAACTTTTGATTCACTGCATGAAATGTTTTACACATAGAAGTAGAAAAAGTTAGGCTATGTTATCACAAAATGTTTTGCGCGTCACACTTATATAAAGGTTGGTAGGGACTAACTTCTAACTTGACAGACCACGCAACTAGTTATTAAAAATAAATCGCCCGTTTCTTTACAGCTTCCATTGACACCATCACAGTTACCAAATTGAAATTATTAAATCTTTTGTTAACGAAAAATTACTGACTATAGAACATATATAATATATGATCTAAATGTTGTTACTGACCGTTTCTATTTCAATTGCAGAGGTCTGATTACACAATTAGGTACTTATTATCGAAACAAATGATTAAGCTGCAGTACTAGTTTTATGAGAACTATATAACTATTAATTACTATTAATAAGAAATATTAATTACTTCGAAATTCAACAATGCTTGTTTACACCAATTGATGAATTAAATAAATGAATTAGTTAAACATATTATGATAGTAGTATGTAAGAAATAATCTACAGAAGTTTTGATCTAAGTAAATCCATTCTAAATCCATGTGCTTCTTTAAACTGATTATACTTAGACTATTTCATATATGTATTTGGAAGGGATCCCAAAAATTAGTCCCGCCTCGGCCCCCAAGCAGGTTAAATCCGCCATAGCCAATATTATTATGAAAAGCAATAACATTAATTTAATTATCCTAAGAACAATAACTAACTACTAAATGGTTTATACACTGGGTATATACAAGCTTATGTACAGGCACTCAGCCTAGTATTTACACCTTCCAGATTAATATTGTCGACTCAATAGGTAGTCGCCATACATAAATCAAGCCTTAAGGGCCTTATTTAAAATTTTATAATAAAATTCGTGAATAAATTGACAATCATTAAAAGTCCAATTTATCGCATACACTATTTCACCTTAATCAAATTTCACAAGAAAAACACGTTTAAATAATGGTGGTGACACAACTACAAACATATAAGGACTCTGCTTCGTGACCTATGTGGAATAGTTACTAAATTCTCAAAATTGTTAAACGGGCTTGCAATTTAAATACACGGAGTCAATGACACCCCCCCCCCTACTTTATAAAAATTTAATAAAATCCCTTAACAATATTGTAACCTCCCGTATTTTATGAAAATTTACTAAATTATACAAAAAACACTAGTTTTCCTAACAAGATCTGATTAACCGCTTAAAATTCTAATTTCAAATTGTACAAAATGCGTGAGGCGCCAAAATTAAATCAAAGACAAAATATAAGGTTTGTTAAAAAGATACTTAATCCACCAATGTTTCGACGATGGTCCAGAGGCTGGCTGAGGGATGACTCCACAGATGACACACGTCTACGAATTGGGGAGCCTCCGAAACAGGTGCTGTGGTCTTAATCCGCTCAAAATTGCTGCTAACCACCAAACACCACGTATACACGTCCTTCCAAAAAAATTGCTTACTGATAACTCATCCGTATGGTGAAGATCTCGAGTTAACAATACCGTAAGTGTTCCTGCAAGCCAATAATTTCGGACTAAGCCCTAGGAATATTGTTTATAAATCACAAATACGTTCTAGCGCCATTTTGACACTCAACAATTAATAAACTTACCCAATTCGGGCTTCACCAAACAATGGTACCTAGCAGCTTAATTTGAAAACCTCTCAATTCCAGTTTTATACTTGGGAAGTGAATTGGTAAGAGCCAAGAAATTGGCGGCTAAGTGACCTAATTATCAAAGGAGCGTGCTCACATCCGGCTTCCCCAACCTTAACACAGCAGGATGGATCCCCCCCCCCACTCGCCCTCCAGTTGCAACTAACAGAATCCCATTGGGTTCTCACTTAAACCATCGACCAATCGGAAAACTCGAAACTTAAAACTTTGACTAGTAGGTACGACTGGCAATCTCTCCTCTAACGAAAATTACAATAGTAACAAAATTACATCACCAGTTCTTACAGCCGGAACACTTAACCAAGTCGTCTGCATGCAGCAAAGTTTGACAGAACCTCAACTATTTGGAATAGTACCTCAATTTTCAGCTAGTTATTTCAAGCTCAATTCTTCTTAATCACAATACTCCTTCTAATGTCGCAAACGTTCTACTTCCTACCAATGTCACGAGAATTACTCTGATGACATGAAATAATTTTTATTGAGATAAATTTTACTGAAATACCGTGGATCGTCCATTGTGTGAATCGAGTATACTGTTGCATCGAGTGCACCAGCTTTGAAACTTATCTTTCTTGTGTCGGTTTTTTGACGATAAATCAAAAGGATTTACAAAGGGAGCTTGGAGCTAAGTCACCATTTTCGACTATGTATCTTACAAACGAATCTTTCATTTATATAGAACCTTGGGTTTTAATTTATATGTATTTTATTGAAAATATTTTCGTACAATAAAAACATTAATTTGATCATGCTATGGTTTCAAATGTAAGTCTTATGTAACTATTACATTGTATAAGCTTCATTGTTCTATTGAATATATCATCGAAAATTCGTTACCATATTTGATATTTATGTCGATTAGTGCAACATCTGTTCTCATTATAGAATACTTCTAAGAACAAGATCATTTGAATAATCAATAACACCGTCAATTGTCTATAAGAAGATGGAGATGTTCGGAATTTTAAGGAGGTTTTAATGGAATTATCAAGGAAAATAGATTATACAGGGGATGTTCATCTTAATTATTTACTTACAAATACAACTTAATTTGTATTTGGTGATTGCTTAGTATTTAAATAAATCCAAGTATCGAAAATGTGGTACATATGTTACGATTGGTTATTCCGAAAACATTTTATTTAATTTTTTATTAATATTAACATTTATTAAAAGTGAAAGCAGGTAAAATTAATACAGGTATTAATTTTAAATATGTAGTTTCTCAATGTTTAATTATCATTGTTTATAGTATTAAAATCGGATGTGGCGACGCTCCCTACAAGATGTACGGAACAAACGCGGAGCAAATGTTGTGTCTGACCATAATGTACGCACGAGGAAATTTCAGAGGCGAAGTAGACTATGATGTTGCAAAATTGAAGAAAGAGCATTCTGCAGAAGCTTTTAAATTGAAACTGAGAAACCAATTTGAGGTTCTGAATCTGGAAGCTACTGACGGAGTGGAAGAAACATTGGAACTTTTTTGGGAAATGATCGATCAGCGGAAAAAGATGAAACAACATATTATTAACGCCAAGACGAGATCTGCAAAAGTAGTTTGAGAAGAAATACAGTGAATTAAATCGGCAGATAAAGACCGACGGGACATGCAAGCAGAGCTGAGGCAGCCGCACGTAAGAAGGAGCCATCTTGACTGAAGAACGGGAACAATTGGCTAGATGGAAAGAACATTTTGCAGAAGTACTCAACCACATAACTGACCATGTGAACGAGGATGGAGAAGAGATTGTGGTGAAATGGAATAACGATCCTCGTATAAATGTAGAACACCCATCTATGAGTTAAATCAAGAGAGCATTGAAACAAATGAAAAATGGGAAGTCACCAGGGTTGGACAACATACCACCAGAGGCACTGAAAGCTGGAACTGACGTTAAAGCCAAGGCTTTGTACCCGCTTTTCCAAAAAGTCCGGCAGAGGAAAAGGTACCTGCTGAATGGAAGAAAGGGCTCATAATGAAGTTACCTAAGAAGGGTGACCTAAGCAAGTGTAACAACTGGAGAAGAATCACCTTGTTATCTATACACAGTAAGGTATTTACACGCATCCTTTTAAATCGTATTAAGACAATGGTGGAATAGAAGTTACGGCAAGAAAATGCTGGTTTTCGGGAACGTCGTAGCTGTGTAGACATGATCAGTACTCTTCGAATTATCATTGAACAGAGCTATAAGTGTAATTCTAGCACATATATGCTATTTATCGATTTTGAGGAAGCCATTGATTCAAGTCATCTAGCAACTCTTACTAAAGTATAGCATCCCGCCGAAGATTGATAATCTAATACGAGAGACCTACAATGGTTATGAGTGCCAAGTGGTGCATGAAGGAAAGTTAAGAGGCCTTTGGAGTTAGGCAAGGATGTATACTCTCGCCTATTATCTTCATCATTGTAATAGATGAAGATAATATCATGAGGAAGTATCAAAAACGAAGAGATTTACTTACAATGGGGGGGGGGGGGTTAACGGGCAGATTGGAAGACTTAGATTATACGGACGATATCTGCTTGCTGTCATACACCTTTCAGTAATGAATGAGAAGTTCAAAGAACTAGAATGTGAAGCACGAAAGCAGGGCTCAAAATTAACTTCAGTGAGACAAAGAAGATGAGATTGTTTTCAACAAATCGAGAGAGTTTCAGGTTTGACGGACAGGAAATCGAGGAGTAGACCTGTTTTGTTATCTAGAAAGGATGGTAGAAAAACAAGATGGAGCATTAGAGGCCATTAAAGTACGTATAGAGAACGCAAATGGGTCCTTTGTACAGCTGTTCTTACTGTCGAAAAGTCATATAATATCTGTATGAACAACGATGAGAATCTTTAACAGTAATGTTAAATCTGTTCTTCTTTACGCATGTGAAACCTGGAAAGTTACTGCAAAATGACAAACATGTTAGAAACGTTTGTAAATAGATATCTTCAAGTAAATAGAAGATATCAGGATATAGATATCTTCGCGGGCCACGACAGACTTGGAAGAGATCTGTGACGGATGAAGAAGCTGAGGCAGGGAAGAACTGCGATGGCTGGCATGCAGGCGAGTCCGCTGGCGGAACTTTATTGAAGCCTTTTGCTCCTCTAGGAGCCACAGGAGATAAGTGAAATCAAATTGAATTATTTTTTTCTAACAAATATGCAAATAATTATATGTAATATATAATAATAGAAACAAATTGTTGAGAAATAATTTAGAACAAATATTTTAAAAACAATATTATGTCAATATGGTTTAGTATGTCAATATGTTAATATGGTTTAGTATGACAATATGGTTTTCATAGGGCTGCTCATTTCAAGTTTTCTTGAGGATATATTATTAAAATTTCAATGGGAGTGGTTTGATTAAATCTTGTTCTTTCAAGACATCTCAATATGCCAACCTAGAATGCTTTTTGAGGTAACTATTTTGAAAATTTCGTTTAGTGGAAACTTTTTGTCTAGTATCTATGTTTCAAGTACTTCAAATCTTTCGTATATACTGCAAAACCCAAAAAGGCATTTGAAGTTTCCTCACCCTCAGCATATGGAAATGCTGGAAGACGGTGACGAAATATTTTTGAGTGTACATTCGTCTCTTTTTTTTTGTTGTAGATAGGTCACCCCAAAGTAATATGGGAGTTCAAACCCCCTACATACGCCTATACCAGGAGCAATATATTACATTCAAAACCACCTTGTATTCAATGAATTAAAATCGTACAAACCATTTTCTCATTAGTTATTCAAATTCGTATGATGGGTTTTCTTTTGTCATCTCAGTTGAAAGAGCATTTCCGATGTCAGATATTATCATCTGTTTTTCTGGCTGCTTTTCGTCTACAGATTTGTATTTCTGCGATATCAAATATAAAGCGTTTGATATTTTATTGATTACAACAGAGTAGTTTGTTGAATGTGAAAACGAATTTTTGTTTTAAACTCAGTCTGTTATAATATACAAAAACACGTTTTTGTTAATAAAATGTTTATAATGTTTTTACAATCTTTAATATTAATACTTAATACCAATAGCGTAATAAAAATTTTCAAAGTACAGAAACCAACAATAAAATGGAATAGCCTATATATTTTAATTTCATTTAAATATTTAAAACTCATGGCTATCCTAACATCTGTAGAATTATAAAAGTAATGTGTTCAGCGGTTCTCAAGTGATATTCAATAAAATTGGAAATTTCATATTGTAAATCAAAATCTCACTGTGCTCAAAAAATGATTTTTCAGGCACAGTGAGATTACAGGTGAGATATACAGGTTGGTCAGGATTAAAGTATCAACTTTGTAGACTTTGAAGTGATTTTTCTCCATTTCCTTATATGGAACAAACTGTATATACAGCAAGTAAACACCCTGTGAACAGCAAGTGCTGTAGAATTAAAAATTTTTGTCGATCGATATATAACTTTCCTATACCTGTCTAGCGGGTTTCTGATAAACATGAAAATTAAAAATTGCAATGTTAGTAATATGCATAATTAAATATTAATCAAGTTGGCAAGTAAATTAACTAAACAAATGAAAGCAAAAATGCGATGTTCCGCCTGAAATTCGAGAAAACCTGTGGTTGCAGCATGATGGAGCACCACCACATATTTTTATTGTTGTACGAGATTATTTTAATAACTCTTATCCCGAGAAATGGCCGGGAAGAACTGGTCCTGTAAAATGGCCGGCTAGATGTCCCAATATTACACATCCTAATTTCTATTTATGGGGATATGTAAACGAAATAGTCTACGCGGTACCTCCAACAACACCAGAGGATAATTAACGCTTTTTGAAGCATAACACCTGAACTATGAAGAAGAGTGCAGATGGAGTTTTTAAAATTAATCTTTTTAGAATTAATTTTTGTTTGCAGCAGGAAAACATTTTGAACTTTTATTACCTTAGGCTTTTGTTTGTTTCATTACTTCTGCAAATATGTTTATCACAATTGACAGCTATTTGTTTTTTTTTATTAAATTGGTTTCCGTTATTGTCGTTTTGTAATGTTTTTAATCACCGTTAGTGTATTTCAAATAATTTTATTTTTAGTAAACTATGTAATTTTGAATTTTCATGTTTATCGTAAAAACCGCTAAAGATAGGTCCAGAGACATCACATATGAATCGACAAAGAATTTAATTCTACTGCACTTTGTGTAAAACTATACAGGGTGTTTTATTTAAGAAAATGGAGAAAAATGACATTTAAGTTGTCAAAATCGATACTTTTATACTGACCACCTGTATATTTGATAATAAAAATAATGTACTGGCATCATTTTCTGACCTTAACAAATTTTATTTCCTAATCTTAAGCGTTTGGATACGGGAGGTTTTAATTTACAATATAAAATTTACAAAAATAATATTGTAACTTGGGAACTGCTGAACAGAATTACTTTTATAATCCTACAGATGTTAAACGATAGTTTTAAATAAAATTAAAATATATAGGATATCCCATTTAAATAAAGTTAACTTTTTGATGTAACACTTTTTAGAAACACCCTGTATATTTGAGAATATTTTTAAATAATGTGTTTTTGGTAGCATATAACATCGCTCGAAATTTCAAATTGTTACCTATCATACACACCTAGCTATCGGAAACCGACGTACCTTGTATAGTAGCATCAACAAGTCTTCCACTATACAATTACAGGAAGAAATTGATAACATGGTCAACAAACTAACAAAAATTTGCGATGAAACGAAGCCACAAAACTCCTCATAGCAGCTAACGCCGAAACTGGACTCTTAAAATTATACAATGACAATCAATCTTTATGACACATCCTTTTTACAAATCCTCTACCTTTTTATAATGTAAAGTACATCAAAATAAATAATACACTAAACAAATCAAATACTAGTGGCCGTTTGACAATTTTTTTAACCAGACGAATTACTATTCCATATAACAATACCATCGTTTTCTTAATCCGTATTTCCGTGTACCTTAATATTGCAAGAGACCTGAGTTAATCGAATAATCGACGAAAAATTAGAAAAAAGTATATTAAAATTTTTTGGTAATGATCCTAACTGGCAGGACCGCCCCTAACGCTCAGGCAAACTTTAACGCTCTTAAAAAGCCAAATTTAAGGACAGTTAGTATTTCCAATTGAAGAAGAAACAAAATTTTATGCTAATAGATGATAATGACAAGCGCATACCAGATCTGAAAAGTAAAATAGCTACATGAACAAACTACATAAAGAAACTATTCGAAGATGGAAGGAATCGAGAAGGTGAGAAAAAGTGGAGGCTTTATTGGAATAACAAATGAAGAGGTGATATTCTCTATGAAACATGAAGACTTGTGGGCCTGATGAAGTATCAATTGAACTGCTGAAACAAATGATGAGGACAACATACACATAATCACAGAATTGATCAATCAAATCTACGAGTCTGGAGAAATACCACTAGAATGACTGGTATCAACTTTCAACCCCATCCCAAAGAAGAATAATGCCAAGAAATGCCAGGACCATAGAATTATAAGCCTAATGAGTCATATGTTAAAATGACTGTTAAAGATCATACATAATCGAATATACAAGAAACTTCGTGTAGACATCACCCCCACACAATTTGGATTCCATAATGGAGTTGGTACGAGGCAAGCATTATTTAGCATGAATGTTTTGACACTTTGCTGCCTGAATGTTAATTAGGATGTGTAAGCATGTTTCATCGATTATTCGATAGAGCCAAACATGACATGCTGATAAAAATACTTGAAGCAAAACACCTAGACAACAAAGATAAAGATAACCTTTATCTTTGTTATATAAGATAACCATAAAGGATTATAGAGAACCTTTATTGTCAACAGAAGCCATATATTGCTAGAGAATGAAACATTAGTTAATATTGATATCAAAAGAGGTGTCCGACAGTGGTGTATTCTCTCTCCGGGTAATGAGTATCAAGAGAGTTGTCCACGATGCCTCCTGACGCGAATAAGGATGGAGGCATTAGAGAAAGAAACGGTGATAGTGTACCCTAATATTCCAAGTGACCTAAGTTAAACGAACAATCGACGAGAGAAATTTAAAAAAAAACTAAACTAAAATTATTAATAATGATCCTAAGCGATTGTCAACAGAATGGTCATATGTTGATATAGAATAGAAGATCGGTAAATATTCAAAAGAGACGTCCGACAAGGATGCATACTCTCTCCATTGCTTTTCAACTTGTACTTGGAGCGGATAATAAAGGGGGTACTAGAGAAAGAAACAGCAGGAATGATAGTGAACTGAGTGCAAATCAATAACATCAGGTATGCGAATGACACAGAAATTATAGCGGAAAACATTCAATATCTACAAAGAATAATACAAAGTTGCATACAGTTTGTCTACTAAACGGTTCAAACATGAACATCAACAAAACTGAACTTATGATATTCACAAAAAAAAAAACAGCACCAACCAAAGAAATAACCGAGTGGTAGTGAACAATCAGGTGATAAGGAGAGTTTATAAATACCAGTACTTGGTATTGGGACTCATATAACCAGCAATAGTGATTCAACATAACTATCAATAGTCATCAGGGCTAGATTGAAATAGCACGGAGCTCATTTGTAAAAGTGAAACCATTTTTTTGCAGCAGATCATTAAATAATTCCCTGAAGATCAGGATGTTCCGGTGCTATTCTGATTACATTGTATGATGTAGATAGAGGCTGTCACTCTGAATAAAGCCACAGCGAATAAATTAGAAGTCTTTGAGATGCGGTTGTACAGAAGAATTCTCAAAATAACGTGTATGGACAGAGTTAGAAATAAGGATGTATTGTACCGACTTATTAAAGAAAGAGAACTTGTACCGGAAGTTAAAATAAGCAAATTGAAATACATGGTTCATATTATGAGAGGAGAGCGATACCATCTGCTGCAGAATATTGTACAGGGAAATATAATCGGCAAAAAAAGTATAGGAGGAAGAAGAATGTCGGGAATGGTTCAGCTGTACTGCAGTGAACCTATTCAGACCTGCGGTCAATAAGATCAAGATCGCCATGATGATCGCCAACCTTAGAAGTAAGAAGGCACCATAAGAAGAGAAGAAGAATTTCTAACGAATTACTTGCCGCTCCCTAAGATCTGCCGTCCGGATGACGTTCACAACTGGCATCTCCGCTTAAAGGCCGAACCCTTCCAAGCAAGGCCGAATCTTGAAATAAATGGAGTATAGCTTAGAAACACAAACGCACACCTCTGAAGAGAGAAACGTATAAACTGATGGCCTCATATAGAGGTCTGGATGATCATTTTGTATAGTTAAATATACGGATAACATTCCAACTGAAAATAATACAAATCTACCAATTAATTCTGATTTTCAAATATTTTCCAAAAACAATAAGATATGTTTACATTCAAATCATTATAATAACATTGTGTTCGATCAATCAGATTGGTGTTTAACGTACAAGAAAGCGTACGTAGTTTGCATTCAAAGATTATATCCGCATTTGAATATAAAACTGTAACAAACAAGCAAGCAACAAGAAATACCACTCACGCAATTAGTGTCAATACAGTTAGATTTGATTCTACCACGTGTAGAAAATGTTCAAATGTTGCGTCATAAAAAAATGTGCAGACAACTAATATATACGATGGCATGGCGTTGCATAAGATAGGCACATATAATAAAATAAATAGGTTCGCAATATTATGATTCACATGCAAACAGTCACATACAATATTGTTTATTGAAGAAAAAAACCTAATTAAATGGGAGTGATCCTAAGAAACTACGCAATAAACTATGATTATTTTTTAGTTCCTTGCGTGCTGTGGCGTTTATTTTAATGATTTATTGAACATTTAGTATTCTGTAAGTTGTTGTAATTCAAAATTAACAATTTGAGCTTTCGCTATAACGTGAATCAAACGTTAAACGTTCCCATATATACAGGGTGAGTGACCACCAATTGGGGGGACGATAGGGACAACAATTTATAAATCTTTTAAAACATATCAAAGTTATGTTTTAAATTATGGACCACACTATGTATGATCACATGAAGAATTGTCCGAAGACAATAAGCTAACGTTTCATGAGGGTTTGTATACCTAAGTACACAGTGTTCCGATTTATCTTGATTTTTCTAAAAATGTAAGGTCCTGCAAATTATCAAATATCTCACGATTAACTTAATTCTAAAAAAATTTCTGCCAGATCTAAATAGTACACCATTCCGTTAATTTACATAATGATTAAAACATGTTATGCAGGAGTTCATAAATTTTAGTTCCATTATTGAAACATTCTAACAATAATATCGAGTTTATTTTAAAATGAACAGCCTATATTTTATTAGCCTATTGTATAGCTAATTTAGAGAGCTTTCAAACGGCACTAGGATTCTCTATGCCCTACTCTATTAATTTTTAAGTTATTTAACTATTTTCAAAATGTCATACTTTCTTCCCAACCTATAAAAGAAAAACGTTTTCAAAATGTTTTTTGTATTCCTTTTCATATATATTTTTTGTAATCATTGTTTAATTATTAGTCTTCATCGAGCATGAATCAATACTGCATAATACTCAGAAAAATGTGAAGGTAAAGCTAATTTCACGAGTCAATTGCGCGCTTATTGTACCTGTACATTTACAAAGATTTTAAAACTGTAGCCCCTAGCACAAATAATGCCAGTATCCTGGAATATACATAATAAATGCAATTTCGACATAAAACTTCATGGTGTTGGTGGTGACTCACCCTGTATATTACTATCTTGAAATTAAAAATAGCCAGCAGTGAAGATTTAAAAAAATTCGTGTTTATCTTATTTATAATAAAAACTAAATTAAATAAACCGTGTAACTACCGCTCGTTTATCAATACTCTCAATGCGGCGCTCGGTATATTATCCCTCAAGTGCCAAGGACAATATTCGCCGAAAACGTTTTCACGTACCTTGAGTAAGCCTACCAGTCCATTCTTGCTTCTTCGCTGATATTAGAGTATATCTCGAAGATATATCTCGACTTCTTCCTTGACGCCTTCCGACACTATGAGACCTTTTGGGTCCAGCATCATAATACTGCATTTCTCTAATGGCTTCGTAGCTTAGAAAGCCGTTGCTAGTTTTAAGGAAAATATCCAAATTTCCTCATGAATCTGCACAAAACTTCCAAGACCATATCCTTGTCGGAAACATGTTGTTACCATGACTTGCTTCAGCCAAAGCTTCGTAGCCGCTTCCTAAGCCGTACAGATGTACATTGTGTGCTCACTATTGTCCACACTTGCTTGTATTCATATTTATCCCGTGTCGTCCAATTCACCGAAACTGTCATACCCACTAAGGATCTGAGTGATATTGTGAAGCATCATATATTCCAACGCCCAAGGTACGCCCAATTTCTTTGTGGATTACTGCTGATTTGTGCTTACCAATGAGTAACTGACGCAGGAAATTCCTCATTCTAAGTCGTTTCATGTCTCTATATCGTCTCACCCCAGCTTTGTTGTGATTGATAAATTCCCGTAGACGCATATTTCAATTAGGGCGATCTTCCTCCTCGTTGTTATTCAGGAGATGCCAGCTAGAGTTAGTTTTCTTGATAAGGTTTGCTGTAATGCCGAGTCTCCTTTTGTTTACCTGTCTTTTTTACCAGTACCATAATGGTAACATCATTTGACAAGGCAAATAACTAACTAGATGCTATGAGGATACTTCAAGATAAATAGACATATATAATACGTTGTATACATTACTTTTTACATTGAGTCAAGTACGGACGTGGCTCGAGGATTTTATTATGTTCCTCTCTATCGTTTTGTACTAGAGTTATTTCTCCTAGAGATAGATATAAAGCGCTCGTTGCAGACATTGTGGACCACTCTTGTCTGCCAGGGTTTTTTAATATTTCTCTAGCCAGCAGTGTTAAAAGCACTTTTCACATCTAACAGCATCAACACAGAACTAGAACTCTCTTCTGAGTCAAGTCCCAACTTGGGCGTAACTATCATCCATCTTGTTCACGGAACATACCATCTGAACTGCCTTTTGATCACTTTTGGCGGAAACCGAACTGTGTTTGGAGAAGGGTCCTCCGTATGCTGCAGATGTTCTTGGAGTCTCCGTAGAAACGCTTTAGAAATTTGGCTATTTTATGTAGGAGGTACCTTTTCCTATAGACCTTTTATATCCTTGGAAATTAAGATCAACGGATTTTACTTTGTGCTGTATTTCCGGGAGCTGTACTGTTATACAATTGTATACTTATAGTCGCACTGTTGAATTTACTTCCGCTACATCTTTGATGATCAGTTCCGTGATATCGTCTGAACTCGGTGCTCTGTCATTCCTGATAATGTACTTTGCAATGTGTAACTCATCTGTAACAAACGGAGTAGTTTTGTTACTTGTGCTTTGAAATATAATTGTTTACGAGTAAACAGAGTAAAGTCCGGAGAATACAGGTTCAACAAATCTGTAGACTCTTAAGACATTACTCACTTTAACAGATTTATATTGCATCATTGTTTAATGTTTATAATCATCATAATTTACTCGCATAATTCAACTTTTAAATTTATTGTGCAGTAACTAAATAAACATTACTAAATTAACAGATATATCTGGAGGATGGGAGCCACGGCTCCTATTCTCGCAGGTATCTATAGTATATATTCAAGGTAACTAATTTAGTATTTCTTAAAATAGATGGGAATATCTGGAGGATGGGAACCACGGGTCCTATCAGTGTCTGAACTTT
>WYDF02218763.1:10974-21230 GCA_009867245.2 Adranes taylori | reverse complement strand
TCCACCAAAAGAAAATTAAAAATAACATGTATATGAGTCTAACTACAAAATAAATATTTAACTTTATTATTTTTTATGACTATTGACTATTGGACATGACTATTGGATGCAACTAAACAGTTCGAGAAAGTACAAGCCGATTGCCTGCATTAATCTTAATTCGATACACCAGTCATTTCATTAACTGGTGAGGAAGTGGTCATATGATAAATAAAATTCCAAATTATGTTCGATATTGGTTATTGAGAACGGGATGCCATTACAATTAAGAAATGTGCAACTTAATTCTTGAATACGTTCTTTACATTTTCTAAATTGTTTATAGTTTCGTGATGATATCACTTACTGTTCAACACGTTGAACAGGGTTATCTTTGGAGACTGCAGATTCACCAACTTTGCAGCCTCCAACACAATATGATGCCTATTCAGCTAACGCACGCACAACTGCACGAGTATTGGATCATCGCAGTGACCAAGCACCTGTGCAGTCCAGATGCAATGTCGAGAATAGGCACAAATCAGGATTGCGTAATTCACGCTATTTACAGAACTCTGCAGGAGATACGATGTCGATAGAACCATATCCCCTCGCATCAACAGGCTGGAAGAAAATGATGACAATTAATACTTGAATGTTCAGCACCATCCAACCCAAAGTCGTGTCACTCATGTGCAGCGGAGAAAGAGAACAAGTAATGATTCACGACCAGGAATCATAGAGAGAATAGATGGATGCCAGATCCACACAAGTACATTGATCATTCATTCACATAAAAAAAGTCAACATTCCCGTCATCAACAGCTTCGGGATTCAGTTACACTTCATCATCAAGCCTACATCAGCTAGGAAGAATCCCAAGAAGTCATAGGTGAAGATCTGAAGCTTGTTAAAACTAGGGAAGAAGAACTGAACCAGAAAGTCAATTTGGCACCTGCTCTAACTAACGCATGGTTCAACATCGGAGGAATGCCTAAAGCATTTCTCATCACCACGATCTGGAAAAGACTACCAATGATGAAGGACGCGGCAAGACATCAAAATCGAGAGACAAGAAATTTCGACCATACATCATCAGATCGAGCTTCAATCCCTCTATTCTGAGGTGGCAGCTTGTCCAACTCATGTTCAAGAAGCATTGTTTGAATTATTATATTTCATGTAATCTTATTTTATTAATGATTATTTAAGATATAGGGCATATCTTTACATAAATAGATTGTTTGCATAATTATCCCAACAAATAAAAGATTGCCCTCTTTCCACACAATAAAAATAATTCTTAACTCAAGCACACTATTATAGATATGTTAATTACTTTATGTTATATTACTTGTGTATATGTATTACTATCAAAAGTATCACATTACGTTGCTTTACATTTGTTATCTAATTTGATAAATTAGTTCAAAACCAAAAACTGCATCAGCGAAATACAATTACCTAATTGTTCGACATGGTCCAATGTTTAAATGTTAACACATGTACAAGTTATTAATTCTAACTCACAAGTTATTAATTCTAGTACAAATCATTAATTAAATTACTATTTAAATTTTATAAATAAATTGGTATTTTAACTTGCAGGTAATTACATTAAATAACGCCTGCGATTTCTAGACTTACGTAATCCAAAAAATTAAGCTTTTTCCATCATCGAGCCAAACAAGAAATTAGAGTGAATAGTTCACTCCTGTTCATGGTTCCTTATGGCCTAAAGTTTAATCAATTGTTTATTACAAAACGTTTGAGATTAATCGGCACGATGGTAGTGGCCAAAACTAGTGATGAGAATTCTGATTCTACACTCTGAACGCAACGAACCATTTCGTTTCATAAAGTTGCCACCATAAAGTACCGTTCTCGGTTCCGTCTAAAGTTCAATAAGTCTATGCCTTAAAGTGACACAGGTTTTTTTTATAATTTTATGTACAATAAAACGTATACGTAATTAAATATTCTATCCATTTCAAATATTTACTATTCATCTTAAAATTCAATTAATTTTCAAATTGATGAAAGATTTGTATAAGTTGCATCCGTATAAATCAAAAAGGTTCAACGCTCAGCTCAACAACGCAGAACACTAATTACTATCCTCGCACTCATTTGATCAAATATGTATCTCGTTCTATTAGAAAACTGTATGGAATTTATTCGAATCGAAATCATCATCGCTTTGCATCTGACGTGGTATGCAGGTCGGTGTGGTAAATCCTATCTGTTTATCGTGTTTGTTCATTCATACTCTCGCCCAATACTTGTGCTGTGTGAAACTGTGCATCTGCTACTACTGACTACATTGTATGCGTGTCTAATTAAATATTCTCATGTTGCTTCCATGAAGGTAGAAAACTATGCTAGTGCGTTCAAAGTAGAAACCTTTTTCTATTTTTTATTTAGTTTTCAATGATCTATCGAAATAGCGATAGCGGAAAAAACGAATTTATAAAAATGAATTTGTTGAGTACATGTATTTATAAGTTCCAAATAGGAACAAGTTCTTTTCAAGTGACATCGCGTTTCAAACATATACCGCGATAAAAAAAACGTTCTTTGAGGAACGACACGTCAAACAACTTTAATAATACCATGAGGCATCCTATTTTATTATAGTAGAACTCTTTAGTGGTAAACGGTATCATTACTTGAAAACAAGAATGCACTGTAGTTATATCTGATATCATTAGTATTTGAGAATAGTTATGAATTGAAACAATACATAAAACAAGATATTTATAATGAAAAGAATTATAATGCAGCAATCTAGTGTAGCTGAAGCTTTATTCTCTGTAATTGCATAATTCATTTACGTAGATATACATATATGAACACATAATTTGTTTTAGCTTCTGAGAATTAATCTCACGATGAACTGCTTATAGCATGTTGGTATATAACTAAATGTTTCAATAATTTTTGTTAATTTAAACTTTATATTAATAGTTTATTTCTTAGATTTTAACTAAATTTGAAATGTAAGAATTTTGCGCTCCATTGCAATCCGTTATTTACTAATTTTGCTCTACTGATTAAAAAAAAAATGATGGACTTTTTTCAACTTGGATCAGAAAAGCAAAACAATTCTTTTCCACTGCCCAATAATCGTGTGTACCATTTTATTTATATCGGACAAGTAATTTTAGAGAAAATATACGCAACTGGAAGTATTCGAGGCAGGTCCGGTTCTAAAAATTAGAAGCCATGTATGTTGAAATCAACAAAAACTGTTGCAAATGATTCGATGAAAATAAATACAGGTCCGTATTTTAAAAAATACGCAGTTACGAAACGTTATATTACATAAGTGTTGACTTAACTAAACTTAAGTATACTAACTTTTGCAACAAAAAATTACAGTTTTTTAATATGTTCGGAAATAAGAATGCTAGAATAAATTTAAGAAAATCACAAAATTTGGTTTTTTGTAAATATTTAAAATACTGCTCTGAAAATTTGAATGCTGATGTATGTTATTTGGTTGTATTTTAATTACCTACATTTCACCCTATTTAACCGTTTCTCTATCTCTTCTACTTTAGGTGATAGCAATAATGTAGCTATCAGATTGCTATCAGATATCACCATATATATTTTGGTGTGTAAGAACGATCGAAAAATAAAATCAAAACTGGTTCATATAGAAGAATTTAGAAAAGTTTAGATTCTTTTTGATTTATTGAGACAGATTTCCACTCGCGACGCTACTAATGGAGAGTGCTAGTGATTGTCACAAATGGCCCAAACAAATATCTTATTGTGTCAGAATTTACTATCCTTCGGAAACGTGATTTTCGGATGCCAAGTCAGTCTTCACAGATTCGTGCTCGCGGTGCAGCCTCCGCGTAATTTCAGACTCCAAATGGACGTGGTAATCTACTGGGAAAAAGCATCTTTGAAAATCTTCTACAAATATTGCCCAACAATTGTTCCATAGACCGGTTATTTCTGTACCACATTATAGTTGAGTATCGAAATAAATCCGGTAACGCAGCCAGTAAAGTCTTCTCGTCGACATCATGTTGCTTTTTCCGTTTTTCTAGTCCTTCTAGAAAAACAATGGGGTCCGTTCTTCCATCGAACGAAATATTCCATTTGTGTAGTTTCAGTTCTTCTGCCGTATCGTTCCTTGTTTTTTCTGCCATTTCTTGTTTGATAGTATATTCAAAACTAACTGAATTATAAATAGAAAAAGGTTTCTACTTCGAACGCACTACATTCAATGGAAGAAGCAATAGAATATTTAATTAAGCACAAAACAGGTACACATATTTTTCCACACAACACCATTCGCTATAGTTAAGTAACTTAATCAGTTTGCACATACATAATGTACTACGCAATCAATACATTGGCTCGTCGAGAAGAACAGCATCCAAAAATATGCAGTCAGTCGTACAGTTCATTGTGGTTCATTGTTCACTATGCCTGTCTAGCTAGTTCCAGTAGAAAATATGTATGAATGACAAACGAAAACATTCATGAATATTTTCGTTTGTTTTTCAGAACAGCTTACCGCGTCGAATGCAAAGCAGTAATGATTTCATACCGTTTTCTCACAGAACGAGATGCATAAATGAAGGAGCGATTACGAGAATAGTAATTATTGTTCTGTGTTGTTCAGATGACCATTGATGAATGTAAATCTGTTTGATTTATACAGAGGCAACTTATAACTTGTAAGTAATTGTGTAAATAATAAATTTACTGGTCCCTTCGAGGAAATTTTATTTTATTTTAATTTCTTTCATAAATTTGAAAATTAGTTGAATAAGCAATACTTAGCGATGCATAGATGTTATTGTAAATAAAATTTAAAAAATATATATTTTGTATTTAAAATATAAAATATTATTGATAGTCTTCACGAATTTAATATTATTTATTACAAAATGTTAGTCTTTAAGACATTGCACCAAAAATGATGATTTTAATATTAATCATAATATTTGTTTGATTAATATTAAAAAGCTAATTTTAATTAAAAGCAAACAACAATGCACACAATATAATATAATATGGCGCACTACTAATTAATAAAAATAATTAAAGACTTTATTTTAAGTTCTTTTCCTTGTCACGATAAGGAATAGATTTATTAAATTTTAAACGGAACAAGAACTGTACTTCACCGAACCAAATGGCCCATCCCGTTCCTAGCATGGAACCAGAATTCCCATCACTAATTCAAATGTTTCCTTGAATACAATATGGTATATACCAACGCTTATTTGGTCGGGTATACGTTCTTCTACTTGTTAGCATAACAGCCTCCATTTGGCATTATTTTCAAGTGCTCCATTTACGATTTGTACAAGTCTCATAAAATTATTTGCTAAGTCCAATAGAGCCATATTGTCAGCGTATCCAATGAACATAGCCCTATATGGCATAGTTTCATATGTCCAATATGCACAACATTCTATAATGTTGGCCTTAGGACTGAACCCTGAGGTATTCCACTTGTTACTGTTTCTTTTTTGTAGCGTTTTCAGTTTCAATCGAGTTCAAAACTAGTAGATACTTGACATAGAACCTGGCAGCTTTATCTAATTCGTCATCAATACCAAACGCTAGACACCAAAACAGTGAAGTGGAGTGTCTATGGCCCATTACGAAAATTTACTTAAAAAGGCCTCTTCCCTTTTTGGGTACGATTTTGATTAAATACTTGATTATTACTATTAAATACTTGAAATATTACTATTTGATTAAATAGTAATAAAAATGCATGCTCGTAGTTAAAATTATTATTTAATTTTTATTTTGTCATAAATATTATTTCGTTTGCGTCTTTTTAATTAGTCGTAAATGTTACAAAATCGTAAATTAAAACATCAAATTGTAACTGTTTTCAACATGTCATTTCTATGATTGCGAAACACACGTGATTTTCGCATTGTAATTTTATGTAATTACTCACAAACAATAAACTTGGGAACTTATTAATGCATATGAAGTAAATTAATTTTTTTTTCTCATAGTACCATTTAGCTGAAATATATTAATTACTATTTGTTTTTCTATATGCTTTGGTTTTTATTATCATAGCAATCAATTTGTTCTATTAAATGACATTTCTAAATATTTATGCAAATCTTGATCTTCGGAATTTTTAATTTAACAATACAAAGATTTATTGCTTAATCTACCTACATCCACTAATATACAATACTAATTGTTAGTGGAAATAATTTATTATAGAAAGATTTTATTGTTTTTAAGTGATTTAAATATTTCAGAATCTACGAGACATACGCTTATATTGTAATGCTGAGATTTGTCATCGTTTTAATCAAGTTATACTGTATATACTTTTTATAAAATAAATATTTAAGAGTCATCTACAACATTGTAGAACATGAACACTTATATGCTAGTAAAATCTAGAATTTCTATGGGAATCGCATTTTGTTCGCCGACGGTAAAAAATACTTGGATGACGCTAAATCACATAAAATTATGCTAGCAGGGGCGCGACGCTGTTTGGATCTGGTCGGGACATCTTAATGGTTCTTAAGCGAATTTTCCAGCAAATTTTCCCACCACCATTCCTGGATTGGTTGGTTCGGCATTGGAGGGGGGGGGGGCACCGGTCGCAAGTTTGCTTGCGCGCTGAGTCTGATCGGAGAACGTCTTATCATAGATTTTGGCCGGGGGTGCAATGCAATATTGTTCCCTAAGATTCTTAACGGATAAAAGAACGTATCTTGTCGGTAGAAACTTTTTACTTCCTAAAGATTTCGCCGGAAATTTCTTCCAGGCCACACCCAAGTGCCGCCGGCAACTATGATAAGTGCCGCCGTCGAATCCGAACACCAAAAGTCGCTCTTTCATATTTAAAGAATCACATTTTGTGTCTTATTCTAATAGCTGATGAGCCATCAATTTTTGCACAGTTCTATCAGCAATTAATCTCTAATAAGCAACCGACTTATTCTTGTAGAGTAAGTGCCGCACTCAGGAATATGCTCTGGCCGCTAAGTAAGCGTCACCGACACACACTGTTTTATTTTATTTAAATTAGAAGAAAAATTCAACGCAGTCAGTAGTAGAATTCTATGCAAGGATATCAGGTATACGCAAATTATATATTTTAATCTTTCGGCCGAATCTTCCGAATCCCTGGTCACGATTATCTAATCTTTATTTCTCATATCCCTATCTTACGCATATTCTCCTCTATCCGTGTAGCTACGTCTAAGAACATCCTGAGAAGGATGTTCTGGGGGAGACGCCACGATCAATGAGCCGACCGTCAAGCACACCATGTCAACCTCACCGACGAGGTTGACTTATACAAAGTTCATATCAGAGCTTACAAAGTGTTTCATAAGTGTCATATGCAGTGGAGGAAAGATGATTTTCTCTCCTTCAACTAAGGGGTCGTTGATGACATTCTTTTCTACAACGTCAATTTTTTCTCGCTTAGGCCACTCTTTTCTATCCCAGTGATGTAATATATCTCTTCTATCATAGAGGCACCAGAAACATTCACTGATGTTCAGGATATAACAGCTTTAAGACCAAAGCTGTTATATTCTTCGTTCATTTTCGTTGTGTGAGCAATTGGTATTGAACCACATTTATTCCCATTGTGTAGAAGGATACATTTTAAGCTTCGCTTTGAGGTGCTAATCATCTGGAAGACCACCTTTGAAGAGTGGCTGATCCTTTTCTCTTGTACGGTACAAGGTAGTTTTGCTACCTTGTTCTAATAAATTTTTGTCGTTCAGCCTAGAAGCAGTAATTTGAAAGATTCTTTTGACAGATTCAGATCTCTGGTGACGTCATTTAACTCATCCTGATTGAAACGTTGAGGAATTGATAACATCCTCATAATCACTATGACCTTTATTAGATAAGAAGAGTGATCAGAGGGACAACACTAGTCACAGAGCTCTGGTAGCTGGTGAGTAGCTGGTCAATCAGGGTAAGTCCACTTGCTACTGTTGTTTCATTTGATTCCAGTAATATTTACCAAGCAGAAATAAGGCTTTTGGATTTTCTCCATACCATCGATACGTCGAATTTAAGACTCTCATTTTCCTCTCCTTTCCTTGCACGTCGTAAATGTTCCGCACAAATTTTACATGCCTGGTGCGGTGTCTAGGAGTTACTTAAATCTTTCTTATGACTACTCACAAAAATCTTAATATATGTAGAAACTACAAAAAAAATTTTTTTCATAACGTCAAAATGGATTTCTCTGAGAAACTGTACATGGTGGGTCGATCAATGTAAATCAAAATTAAACATTTCATTGTAAGTTCTAAGTATTGGCTACATTTTCTTTTGCGGAGAATTGCTTAAAGTATTAACTAACCTTTATGTATTTTCTGATTGATTATGGAGGTACAAAATAAAGATATCATTTAACAGCGCCACTGGTATATACAGTAAAGCTCACATATCAAGAGTTGGTTTCTGATTCGAGAGGTGGCCTAATAGTTTCTTTCTACACTGACTATGCATAAATGATCTTTACAACTGGCCACGTCCAAATCTGTAAGCTTTACGCGGTTATCGTAACAAGACATCTATTCCAATGCTGAATTGGTCATGCTAGGACCAATTTTGTGCCCTCTTCATCTCGCTAGCTAGATCATTCGACTGTTGCCCTGCGAGTTTTGCCTTGCCCATAGCCACTACAGTTGCACATTTTTGCATTAAAAAAATACACCTTTTTACTTTTATTAAAATTCATCAATATTTACTGTATGTAGCATATACTTATTTAAACTGCAAATGTGTATACGCATTTTAATTATCATCTGTAGGGCTTTAAAAGTTTAAATACCAAGTTGAAGAGTTAATATTAAACAAGAAATTCGAAAAGATTTCGTATACATCAAATGATTTTAAATTAAATTTTAAACAAAGGTAGAGATTTTAATTGATTTTGCCAATTATCTTAAGAGGGAAAGAAACTCTTTAAATAAATAAAGAAATAAAAGAGAAGAAAATATTTTCTTAAAAGCAAGATAGTCATTTTCAGTAACACACACTCTCTCTTTTATATTGTCATTCTATGTTTTTTTTCTTTTGCTTTCAGCTGTAGGCCTACCCACGTCAGGAGTGACGATGAGAGAGAAAAAGAGCAGCGCGCTCTCATCTAAAATGCAAAAGCTCAGGAAGAGACTATCGCATTCCTTTGGACGATTATGTAAGTCGAACAAAATTATATTTATATATGTATATATATTGTATTATTTTTTTTTCTATATATATATGGTCGTATCATATAACATTTTAATCTTATATATCGGACAATGTAGCAAAATATTTATTTATCATAATTTCACTTTATGAAGGTATACGATATTTATAATATAGTGAAATTTTATATATTTTTAACATTTTTGTACGCTGGCGCATATTATTTGAATTTAATTAGGTTGCTGGTAGATTTTCTCAAGTAATTGAAACTTCTCATAAATATTATTAAACTCTCAACTGTTGAACCATTATTTTTCGTTTCTGTTAAGACGGCTTCATGCCGAACGAACTTTGGATACCACTTTTGTTGCTTTTCCAACTTTATAAATATTGTGACTGCATTTAGTCCTATCAGTGGTATCGTTACCCTCACGAAGTTTACCCTAATTTTATCTAATAGAGATTTAATTAAATTTTTTATTAAATATAAATTTTTTTATCTAATAGACGTTAAATGAAATATTTTATTAAATATTTAAAAAAATCTAATTGGCATTAAAATGAATGTTTATTTAAATGTTAATAATTTTTTCAACTTGAGATTAATATTTATATTATTAAATATTAAAATTTTTATCTGATAGACATTACATTAAATGTTAGTAATTTTATTTATTAGAAATTAAATTACATGTTTTATTAAATATCAGCAATTTTATCTAATAGCGATCAAATTATATAATTTATTAAATGTTAAAAATTTTATCTAATAGACATTAAATGAAATCTTTTATTAAATGTTAGTAGTTTTATCTATTACAGATTAAATTAAATATCAGATTAAATTAAATTTTTTATTAAATATTAATTTGTGTATCTAATTGACGTTAAATGAAATATTTTATGAAATATTAAAAAAATCTAATTGGCATTAAAATGAATGTTTATTTAAATGTTAATAATTCTTTCAACTACAGATTAAATTATATTTATATTATTAAATATTAAAATTTTTATCTAATAGACATTACATTAAATGTTAGTAATTTTATTTATTAGAAATTAAATTACATGTTTTATTAAATATCAGCAATTTT
>WYDF02218763.1:0-10874 GCA_009867245.2 Adranes taylori | reverse complement strand
AAAATGAATGTTTATTTAAATGTTAATAATTCTTTCAACTACAGATTAAATTATATTTATATTATTAAATATTAAAAATTTTATCTAATAGACATTACATTAAGTGTTAGTAATTTTATTTATTAGAAATTAAATTACATGTTTTATTAAATATCAACAATTTTATCTAATAGCGATAAAATTATATAATTTATTAAATGTTAAAAATTTTATCTAATAGACGTTAAATTAAATTTCAGATTAAATTAAATATGTTTTATTCAATATCAACAATTTTATCTAATAGAGATTAAATTAAATAATATATTAAATATTTTTTTCTAATTGACATTAAATTGAATATTTAGTTAAATGTTAAGAATTTTATATAATAGAGATTAAATATTAATAGAATTTGATTTATTAGAGATAAAATTAAATATTTTATTAAATATTAAAATTTCTATCTAATAGTCAATAAATTAATGTTTTAAAACATCTAAAATTTAGATAAAAAATTTTAATATTAAATTTATTATTTAGTTTAATCTTTATTAGATATTCAAAAAACATTTAATTTAACCTTTAATACATAAAATTGTTATCAATTAATAAAACATTTAATTTAATGTCTGTTAGACAAAATTACTAACATTTAAATAAACATTCATTTCAATGTCAATAAGAAACAAGTTTTAATATTTAATAAAAATTTTAATTTAATTTCTATTAGATAAAATTGCTAATATTTAATAACACATTTAATTTAATGTCTAATATATAAAATAAATAACATTTATTATATATTTAAATTAATGTATATTAGATAACATTTTCAATATTTAATAAAATATTTTATTTAATCACTATTAGATACAATTGCTGAAATTTAATTAAAATTTAGTTTAATCTCTAATAAATCGAATTACTAAAATTTAATCACTATTACATAAAATTATTAATATTTAAATAAACATTGAAATGTCAATCAGAAAATTATCTCAATATTTAATTTAATCTTTGTTAGATAAAATTATCATTTAAAACATATTCAATTTAATGTCAATTAGATAATATTTTTAATATTCAAATTAATATTCAAATAATTTATTTAAGTTAATCACTATTAGATAAAAATGCTGATATTTTATCAAACATGTAATTTAATCTCTAATAAATAAAATTACAAAAATTTAATAAAACATTTAATTTAATGTCCATTAGATAAAATTTTTAATATTTAATGTAATCAATTGAATGTTATAAAAAAAACTTTTATCAATTTTTTTTAATTTTTGTTTGGTAAACGGTGTTTGGTGATCCATTTTGAGTAGAACAACTTTCACGCTTAGAAAAATTATAAATGTTTTCTTCTAAGCTCATTCTGTTTTTTAATTATAACTTACTTTGATAGATTATTTTCTGGCAAAAAGCAACAGTAATTTTATTTATAATTAATATTAATATTTATAATTAAAGTAAAGAAAATTTAATGACATAATTTTTTTAGTGTCAAATGCAATTTAAACGAAAGTAATGTGCCGCATTTTTTGGGCACAAAATTGTTATGTAAGTCACGATTTACAATATTTTTAATTTATTTTCAATACTTTCCTTTTAAATTCAATTTTAAACGATCTATGTATATAAATATTTTATCTCTATATTTCCACATGTTTCCAAAAGTTCAGCATGCTTCTTGTTTCTTTTTTTTACATCTTCAGTAACGAACATTGAAGGAGTGATAGTAACAATTGCGATTCTCCTCTTCTTACCGCTACCACCAGAGGCGTATTGTGAACAATTCACGAACATGTACACCCACAAAACGTGCCAGGTCTCTTTCCCAAGGATAATAAAACTTTCCATTGTGATCCCATTTAAAATACTTTCCCTCGCACGTTTTATACACGTTAGCAATATTTCGCATAATGTTATTGCTCAATCTATGATGACTTCCAATTCTACCGGGCGATTTATTATGTGATTCTTTTCATATATTGTTTTATATATATATATATATATATATATATATATATATGTGGCGGTAATAACTTATCAACATTTTTTAGTTGTATTTTTCATTTATTACGCCCATCATTGCTATCAGGGGAAGCGGATTATTTTTTGACATTGTTGATTATTTTAAACCTGCTGGAAGCAGTAAATGCACTAGTGTACTCCGTAATGTCTCGTGCAACAGAGATATGGACGCTGGTGGTGCACAACCGACCGCCACCGCGTGGAGGCGTTTGAGATGTGGTATTGGCGCCGCATATAACGCGTACGGTGGACGGTACCTAAGACAAGCGCGTCTATTCTCGCCGAAATCAAACTGCAGCAACGACATGTTAGTTTACGGGAAGATTTTTTCATTTTTTGGTGACGTATCGCACAGCAAGGAAAAAAGTTGGTGGTTTAGTTGAGGTGAAATAGTAATCACCACGCGTCTGCCAAGACGCTATTTTTCTCTTTTGTTAGTCGCGATTTCAACCTGACGATAGCCAAAATTAACCACGGCAAATTACAATAGTAATTTGTCGCCTAAAATTAGTAATTTAAGGACAATGCATAATTTACATATCGTATAAAAAAACACCGCTCTTATAAAATGTAACAAAGCATGTGATTGAGATGTTAAAAGTATCCCTAAATTAAATAATCCTTCCTAATAAATAAATGAAAATTGTTATTCAATCCGAATCTAAAAAGATTAAATGTATAAACTAATATTATTATTGCTGTTACTGGTAAATAAAAACATATTTTCTATTTAATAGATAAACAAACAATATTTTTGCTACTGTAAATTAATCAATCGCATTTTGTTATACTGTTATTATTGTTATGAATAAACACATCGCTCAGCGTATGTATGTGAGTAGGGGAATCAAATTGAACGCCTATCTAATTACATGCAGGAGAAAGAAATAAACGGTTGCTTGCTTTACACGCTACCTATGTTTAATGTGTTTTCCGTATATAGTGTGTATAACGCTTTATGCACGCTAGCCGTGTATATGTATTATATAGATATGCGAAAGGCATGGATTGATCGCAAGCTCCACTAATACCTGTATAAGAGACCGCAACGGGAATAAATATAATATGTGTTGGCTGCCCGTCGCTGCTACTGCTACTGTAGTGTTAATACCGAGATTTTTATAGGACTGTGTGAGGGAGACCGTATAAGGAAAAAAATGTCGTGTGATTGGCTACACATAGACCCGTACAGCAGAGCAAATGTTGAGTGACGACTCCCGTGTATAAATAGCGAAATTTTGAATAGAATTATTTAGTTTCTGATTTTGAGAACTCAAAGCAAGAGCAGCAGCATCAACCAGCAGCTGAGTGACCAACCAAGGCAGCCAAGCCGAGACAATGGGCAGAGCAACAGTCATCGAGATAACAAATTTGGTGAGCGATTTCATATACAATATACTATTTGATAGATCGCATATTGAATAGCTTTGTTTCTCTTCCTACCCTTCCATCAATCTATCCCATACCTCCTATTAGAGTGTATACTTCTAGCCAGTGCGCATCAGCATTATTCCCATTATTTCCAAAAAAACTTTTGGAATCCCAAAAACTGTCTATGATCTTATTGGCAAAAAACGGTTTTCACTCTTTTTTGGAACACGTGTTTCTTTTTTGTGAAGATCAATGTTCTTTCTGACTCTACATTAGTACCAATCGCCGTAAAATTCTTTTGAATTTCTTTTCAGGATTTCGTTTGAAACATTGTTCTAAAGTTTTAATACGAGTCTACATTTTATTAGCATTAAAGCAAATGCGAAAATTATCTTCAGGATTATGTTTTCATATTTTAACGTTCATAAAAAGGAGTCCATACTAGTTAGATTCAGTTGTTTACTTCCCATCTACGCTGCGACTTTCAATCTAGTTTACTTCCAATCTTGGTACTCCCAATCTGCGACCCCTAATTGCAAGGGCATGGAATGTATTATCCATTTCTGGAGTGGATCTAATAAATGACTGTCCCGGACGTCCTGCATCATCCATGTTCATGTGACATTTTAACATCTCTGCTCGAAAATTTATGATTCAATGCAAGTTTCTTTCAATGAAATGTGTAAATTTAAATCACCATGTATAAAAACGTACACTGTCGTGGCGTACCTATGTGAAGTGATTTCTACTTCATCCCTTAATGTCGCGAAGCACCCTTATCGTAAGGAACGTCATTTTGCATAGTTCGAATGGTTTATAGTAATTCCCGTTAAAACTTTGTAGGGTCGTTGTCGTTTGGAATTATTATTTGCAGAGAGGGTGTGAAAGTGGTTTTAGTCTTTTACATTTGTATATGTACGATTACTAATGTTTAGAACTATATTTATTACAAATTCGCATTCTAATTCAACTTTCTATAGTATCTTAAGGGTTAAATTTGGAGTTCGAGAAGTTTTGCATTTAAGATTTTCCAGCACATTGGATAGTAGTAAAATTTGAAGAGAACAAAACCAATATTCCAACTTAAAAATTATTTATTTATTTGATCATAAGAAGAATTATTTAAATTTGTTATTATAATTATGTTTAACACAAAATAATGTAATATAAAAAAGCAGCTTCATCAAAAAATTATTTAGTTCCTAATTAATATAATCGAAATATTTTTGTCGGGTTGGAAACAGAAAATAATATTTTATAAAATTAAATATAGTGTTTCATTAGTTAATATTACATTATAAATAAGAGTTGACCGGATTTTGAACAACTGTGTATTTACTAAAATTGTTTACATCTGTCGACGTTTCGACCTTACGTTTTAGAGGTCATCATTAGGAGAGCATCAAAACCGTGTGGTCGAAACATTGACGACATATGTAGTATTCCAACTCCAAAAATTCTTTATTTCAACGATTTCAATGTAAAATTATAGAAACTGATCCTATGCGGATTTCGGTCCTCCCATTGGACCCTTCTTCAAGTAGTTTAAAAGTATTGTTGACAATTATATATTTTGAGTTGGCCTGTTCTCAATCATTTTGTTAATTTAGAGATGAAATTTTTTGCCTTATCAATGGGTTACTAATATCTTGTCCTCCAGTCTCGTTAATTGTCGGATCGTGGGGTGAATTGCAGATTGATATATCGGTGTAATAAGAAGCATTTTATCACAAGTGGGTTAATGAAATAATTGCGCTAAGGATTATATGAATACAAAGAAAATAATAAAAGGGAATAAGCACGAAAGATAATGATAACGAATTGTATATAAGAATATGTCGCGAAAGATTGTCTGAAAGTTCATACATTTTAACTGTACGATAAACTGAATCATTATCACTTGTGCGACGATAATTTCACATAAAAGTCTTTAAAGAGTTTCGAGGCACAGAAATGATGGACTTTAGCAGATTGGTTCAGTCTCGATAATTCTCGACTCATTCAAGAAGTGCGAGATTTAGACAGTGTTAACCGTCTGATAATCTTAAATAGCCATCTAGACTCGGAGAGTACCAGAGCCGCTTCTATTATCTGTATCTCTGCCTAAAGACTAAAACAGTGCAACAGCGCTGAAATAATAGATATATTGCGTATGTAATAGATACACAAAAGCGAATCTACATATAGACTGATAGAATTGATGAGGAGTCGTTACTAAACTATAGTATGCGGAGTTGAAAACGTTGTATATCGTTTCTTCATCAAATAGCGCGATCCATTGTAGGGTAGTTACACTAGAACGTATTTTCGGGTTGAAACAGCAAATGGATTTCTGTTTCGTGACGGCAACGATTCCGTGACGGCACTGACGGTGGCCTATATTACGTAGCTGGACCCCTACAATAATATAAATAATTATAGATGAGTCAGTATGTGTTTCATGATTGGGATTGATGTCACCGTATTTTTTACGGTGTCTTGTTATAGGAATTTCCTATATGTTTTGCTTCCTCTGTCATTTATTTAAGAGGGTCATGAAACGTTGCTATGATGATTCATCATTCCTAATGATTGGAGTCATTCTCATCGAAATATAAATGTCACGATTGCAGGGGGTCTTGTTAAATAGGAATTTCCTATATCTTTTGCTAGAGGCCTTCACGTGTTGGGTCGGCCATTGATTTGGTTTACTTGCATATTATATGATTAAATTGGCATCTCCCTGACATTTAAGGGGTCCTCTTTTATTGAGAATTTTAGGTATTACATTAGTAAATCAGAGAAAGGCGCGCAGGTCTTGTTACATAGGAATTCCTTAGATCTTTTGCTAAAGACCATCACAAAACGTGGCTGCAATTGTTTTGTATTTACTTACCTATTATATGATTGAATTGCCATCCCCCTAAAATTTAGGGGGTTAATCTTTTAAATGTGCTGACTGACATATCGGGAGAATGAATAACGTACTTGAGTTTTATTAGGACACAATTATAAGAAATTGAAATATAGATCGATTACCTATTGAACAAGAATGATCTTAGTGATGCTATAATTATACTTGCTGGCTAGATGAAGGTAGCTTTTAAATGCCCTAATTAATTAAATTGTTACGAACAATATATTGGAGTACTTAAATTTAGCACAGCGGGTGGTTTATAGTAAAACACACAGCATGATTATCTAAACAAAAATCTCGATTTATTAATATTCTATTAGTCTTTTATATAAATTAAAATCTATTTACAATTATAAATAATCAACAAATTTCATGCATTTGGATCTTTACACATTTGTGTGGCATTAAGCTCTTGTGTCTGCTGATTCCGCTTTTTGGCGTGTGTCAGCAGATGCATTTCGTATTATAATAGAAATGCATACTACATCATTTTAATGCAACGATTGTTTAAGAAATATATGTAATATTTTTACTTGCGGTATGGGAATTTCCTAATTGTTTTTATAATAGGACTTTCCTTTATTTATAGGGTTTAAATAATTACAATCCGTATTTGTATAAAAATTTGAAATCCCATGTATTTTAGCATGTATACAAAATGCCCATGTATTTTAGCATTTTGTATCATATACTATGAAGAATATAAATAATGCTTTCGTGGAATTATCTGGGAACATAACCACCATAGTGCTCATCCTCCAGATAACTCCAATATAAAATAAACGTTGCTTAGGGATATGTAGGAGTATAGAATCCGTGACACCCATCCTCAAGGTACCCCTGTTAGCATTAACAATATGATATATATGAACGTTAATGTCCATCTATCGTTTATAATACTTTCGTCGAATTATCTGGGAGTATAGTCACCATATTGCGTACCTCCAAATAACTCCACTGGTTTGAAGGCCAGTATACATTTCATAAAAAATGTCGCATAGAGATATCTAGGAGAATAGAAGCCGTGGCTCCCATCCTTTAGGTATCCCTATTCATTGTAATCAACGCTACAATGTTTTATATCTGCTAGAAATATCTAGGAGTATAGGAGCCGTGGATGTCATCCTCTAGATATCTCCTGTTAGTAGACAATAATTTTACAAGTTGAATCATACGATTTATTTGAATATTCAAACAAAAAAATGGTTATGCCTTTATGTGAATACGCAATGTCTGGGGGTCTACGGGTTTAAACAACCTATGGTCTTCAGACATTACTCTGTTTACTGCGTAAACACCTATAAATAGCTCAACATTTCGAAAATTTAGAACAGTGATATTCATGGCATTGCTGAGATTGAAAGTAAGGTCTTTGATGTTCTTTGGTGTTCTTTTCACTTGATGTTCTTTGGATTGTAAAGTGTCCTGTGGATTGTAAAAAATGGATTGTTATACTGAATGGGAGCTTTTAAATTTGCTTTTCGCAAGAATTTGAAATGTATTGTGAACAACAGTCGTAAAAACTTTTGTTTACTTCTGTCGTGGCTCGCTCTGATAGAATTTGATTTGATTCTAATTTATCATCCGTTAAAGAGTTAAAACAAAAAACTTGAATTTGAATTCAATTGAATTCAATTGATTGCTTTCAATTTATTTGTACATAACGCTACTTTGAAATACTCAAATACCTTAAAAATATTATTTTAAAAATGTTTAAAATAATTAATTAATTTAAATAAAAACCTTTACCGCGGCAGTACCAGTCGCTGTCGGCGGTACTGACGAGCTGTGTGAATTCCACGGAGCTTTTGTTTGACTCGGTGGTGGATTCGTCGGTGTCGTTGGAGTTGACGATTCGGTCACTTTCAGGTAGCATGGCATGCACGCTGTACACGCATGCCATGCTACCTGAAAGATACCGAATCCTCAACTAGAACGACACCGACGACGTAGTTTAATGGGTCGTTGTGGAGTGCGGTCTCGCTCGTCCTCGTTGGCTCGGAATGTCTGACGCTTCCTCCTTCTTCTTGCATTGACCACCCCGTTTTCGCATCGAAGATGTAGATTTTACAATATTTATGGACGAGTGAAAAAGAAATAGATGCGAAGATAAAAAGATTCTAGTATCGAAAGATTCTACCGAACGTAGATAGTGGAATTTGGATATATACCTGTCTCTTGTTTGTAGAGAATTAATTTTTATAATATATTGACTTGGTAGAATTTAACTTAGAATTTAACGTAAGTAGCGTAATGATTCGTTGTAGCAGTTATGAGAACAAACCGTTCTTTACACTGCGACTATGCTGCTGTCAAAAGTCAGGTCCGAATATCAAAAGAGAATTATACTGATTGAAACATGCGAAAATGCTCACTCGAAGACAATCAGACAAAGCTCTAAATACATCTCTCTGAAGTCTCCCTGGGTATGGCCTTTTATATGAAATCAGAGATTTTTGGTGTCCGGCTCCGGTCAGGTCCGAATATCAAAAGAGAATTATACTGATTGAAACATGCGAAAATGCTCACTCGAAGACAATCAGACAAAGCTCTAAATACATCTCTCTGAAGTCTCCCTGGGTATGGCCTTTTATATGAAATCAGAGATTTTTGGTGTCCGGCTTCAACGGCGACACCTTTGGTTGTTGCCGGTGGTAATAAGGCAGGACTTGACGAAATTTTTAAGATGGGAGAATTTTTCCTATTCTATAATCCTATGATAGGGAGCTGTCCAAACAGATTTTACGTGGAAACGGACAACGAGCTGCTGCTACGCCCCTTCTACTGCGATCAACGACCAATCAATGGGACGACAGCGGCACCTTTTACCTGGAAAGCATTCAAAACAGCGTTCTCTTCTTACGAACAATAGAAAAATCTTGTTAGAAGAAAGTAGCGCCCTAAAAGTTTATTAAACTCATTAAAAGTAACAAATAGAATGGCATTGAACTCTCGTCGATCATGAGGTTATGCAAAGTTTAATAAACTCTTTAAGATTTGTTTGTTCCACACATCCGAGATCATAAATTGTTCCTGTAGTGGCAATGAACGCAAGTTCATCAACCTTACTAAGAGTTGTTTATTCGAACTCTGAGATCGCTAAAAGCGAAATTCTATAGTATAAAAATTGCGCGCGAAGACTAAGGCGCCATAAAAGAGAACGAAACATATCTCTCTCTCTCTTAATATGTACAATGTTTTGCTCATATTTTGCACTCGATGCAGACACACAAGAAACGTGAAAAACATCTTCCGAAGCAAAAACAGCAGCAAAAGGAAGGTAATCGAAATGCGAGCGATATATATTCTCCATTTATTTTCCTCTTCTGTTTCTCTCTCGCACGAGAAGATAGGCGTTGTGTGGTTTGCGGCATTGGTCGACAACTCTTTCCTGCCGGTATGTGCAAGTTGGTACGAACCCTACGTGGCTTTCTGCAACCGCCTGTCATCCTTTCCTCCCCATGTGAACGTCGTTTGGCTAGCGGTAGTAGTTGACGGCTCTCTATATGCAGAGTTCAATCACTGCTCCTGAAATCATCTGAATATAAGGCATCGCAAATCTTTTCGTCGTTTATATGATTCAATTAAAATATCAGTTCGTGATTTGTTTGATTCGATTTATTTATTTGATTAATTATTTTTCGATTGTGTTATTTTGTTAAAGATTGTTTATTGCTTGTTTTATATCATTTGTCGATTCTGTGAGGCTATGTACAATACGCCGATAACAATATTATATGAACAATTTTTATTTTGTAATTAAACGTGACGTACAATATTATATATTATCTAATTGATATGAAAACGTGCATTAAAATAATTTAATTTTTTATTGATACAAATTAAAATTATACGAATGATCTTTAAAAGAAATACCGTATGGTATGAATTTAAGACAAAAAAAAATAAACAGTAAAAAATTCTCCAAAAAATTAAATTAATTCTGATGTTTTGTTAATTGAACATGATGAAAAAATCCGACGGATGAAAACTTTTTAATGATTATTTTAGAGGTGGTTAATCTTTAAATGTACGTAATTTATTATTATCAGTGGGTAAATTTTTTTACACCACCATAGTTTTCTTAACCAGTCGTAGAAATACGTCGGCATATTTCATCGGAACCCAATACTGTAATGTACTCATGTACTCAGCAATTCTTGTAGTTAGCCAATTAGGAGGTGATCTCGTACATCCTAGGACTCATTTTGGATTTTTTGTACAAGTGGTTTTAATTTCCTTTACGTCTGAGTCGATTACTGATGTAGAAGGTATTTGTGGAAGGTATTTGTTTCACAGTTTAACATGTTTTTATTTGATCTCACAATGTTTTCTTCCAGTACGTACGAAGTTTTACGAACAGACAAATCTGTTGGGTGCCGGTTCACAACATTTAAACATAGATGTATAACACTACTAATAGATGTCATCATCATCATCAATCAGCCCTTTTGCATCCATTGCTGTATATACCCCCCCCCCTCCCCATTTCTGCCCACTGTCCTCTATTTTGAGCGCTCTTCATCCAGTTTGTGGTTATTCTTTTGATATCGTCCGCCCATCGCGTGGGAGGTCTTCCCCTGTT
>WYDF02218652.1:0-21233 GCA_009867245.2 Adranes taylori | reverse complement strand
AGGGGGTAATATCTGTCACTAATGAAAGTTAGTGTTTTATCGATTCAAATTTTGTTTGAACATATTCAGTCAATACTTGAAGATTATTTAATGAGCACATGTAATGTTTTTTAAATCAGAATGATATAAACATGCTTTATTCGTTGTAGTCAGCTTTGGACTGTTGGGAAATTGTTCCAAGTTGATAATGTTTGCTTTGTCTCCTACAAGGCTTTTTATATAATTAAATTTTTGATGTACTTTTAAATAAATTGTAGAACAACCATTCAACTGAACCAATTTTCTTTTTCTTCAAATTCAATTATATTTGTATGTCCATCGAAGTTATGAATTTGTATGAATATCAAAGTCCATGATAATGATTTTCAAAGTATACAGCTTTTCGTCGGAAATTTCTTAAGAGTGTATTCAAATGTCGTTTTGGTTTAATTAAATAATGTCTTCTGCCATACTCAGTGTCATAGAGCAACAATTCTTTTGGGATCTAAAAATCCTTGTATATCTAGGAACACATACCAGGAGCTCATATTAATTGTCTAGTTTGATTTGACAGCGGTGTATAGAATGAGGCAAAATGAGGCAAAACACTACTGTTTCTGGTTTAAAAACATCTGCTTCAACTTTCACCTTGAGATCGATAATGGAAGATTTCAATTTCTCATTTTGCTTTGACACATCAAAAACGAAAAGAAAGAAATATTTAAACTCATTATAAGATAGCAACGGGGCTCCATTCGACGTATTAAAGTATGAGTTTTGAAATTTCTTGTACATTTCATAACTGTAGTATAATTTAATTTTTCATTCATATATTCATATCTTCATAAGGATAACTTTCCGAATTCAAATAAATCTTTATATTTCTTATATTGCAATGATCAAATTTCGTAGCATTTCGTTCGGCACGATCTCTCCTTTTTTCCTGAAAGCCCAATATAACATATCTAGACCGTTTAATGTATCTTAATCGGGTATCGCCGATGCAATATCTGAAGAGGCGGCGATGATGGTGTTTAGGGGTTACAAGGTAGAGCCATCCTTTTCCCAGGGTATATGGTAATGGAACGCGCCCTGGTGTTTTGGAGTGATTGGCAAACCAGGCACTGATAGTGAATCTTCTGGTTGACTTGGTACTGGAATTGGCAGTGGTAGCTCTACCATAAGGCGCGATGTGCGTGAGACCCGGTTAGTATAAGGGTGAGTTATAAATGTACAATCAAGAAAAAAAAAAGAATAGTGAAGATGAGAGAATGCAAAGAGTCTGCAGAAGTATAGGGTGCATTGTGTAAGCTTGATGTTCATAATCCTAGATATCTATTGTAGATTTTAATGTTGATAGTTGATTTAAAATACAAAATGATTATATTAATTTTGACTACGCTACTTTTGAACAAATCATTCCCACGGCTGCGACAAACGCTCGCTGACCGCAATATAGATAGGGTTATTTTTATTATTAATTATGACTTAGAATATAGCGATGTGCTCACTTCACTCAAAAAAGAGCACACTCCCAAAGAGCACAATCGTAGTTTGCGTCGATCTTTTATACGTAAAGTTTTGATGGTGATACACTTGTGCGTCATAAGTGGTGTAGCTCATAAGCGGTGGTGGTAGTAGCTCAGCGGGATCAAAATCTTAGGAAGCATCGCATCAAAGTAACTTCTGCTAACATTCGTTGAACTAACAACTAATGAGAGAAGACTATCAATCGGTCGAAACGCAAATGGTGAGGTGGTTTACTGAATATGGATGGGTGAAAGGTTTGTTAAGTCATAACAGGTTTCATTTAAATCATACTATTAGCTTTCGCAAAAATCAGGAACGAAAATATAAAAGGGTCGTTGTAATAAAGAGTTATATATCTAAGAACAAAGCTTCTGACAACGCGTAAAATTTTTCTTCTTCTGCATATAATTGGGACGATCGTCATCATTTGTGTATATCTCTACCGTATTGCATTTATGATGCGCTTTTGTTATATTTATATAACTTTATTTATCAATTTATATTTATATCATTTGTTAATTAATTATTACTACATTGATTTGTTAATTTATTAAATTAATTTATGTTAGCCGGTAAAATGTTTAGGGCTTTAGTAATCACTTTCTCTCAGGAAAAATCTCGAGTCATATAAAATTATATTGTACTATAACGTGTAATAATAAACCAGAGGTTTCTGCTGTCAAGTCTAATAGGCTCATTGAGTAATAAATTTCATTGAAACCTATTTTAAATAATTTAACATGAAATTAACAAGTGAATACCGTATCTATAAAACTGTAACTGTAAGATTTCAATCATATAAATTAGTTTTGAGTAAGTCTAATATTCCTTGCGGTTTTTCTAAAAATGTCTTCAGCTTTTAAATTTTTTTATACGATTTAATGAGATTTCCTTATGAAATTATCTTATAATCTTTTGCGACATAGCAATGCTGCCTCACCAAGGCACACGAGTGAGGTGAGGTGAGGCATTTTAAAACGAGATAATTTTAAAGAAATTGGCACACGGCCATAAAACGATTCTCTACCCCACGTCTATAATATCGAAAAAATTACACGCACATAATACAACAAATTCTATGTGTTGCAGAAGCGTAAACAATTTTGTCATAAAAGGTTTAATAAAATCTAACAAAGTCGTCTGACGTAACAAAGATTTTTTCTTCTCATGCAAAATATCCTTGTAGTACGCTAATAATTTTTGTTTCCTTTTTTTGTAATAGAAATGTCCTCTTCTTTACAGTCTATGCTTTTTTCCAAGATATCTAACCCTTTTTCAATTGAACTGAGATCTTCTGTCTAGTTTGCAACCATCATTTCATCTTTTGATTGAACTGGGTCTAAAAAATCAAGTTTCTCAATGTCTTGTTCTTACTCACACATTTCTATAAGGTTATCAATTGTGATCTCCTGCTTGTATGAATCCAGCAGTACTTGCAGATCATCAGCAGCATCTAATCAAAGGTTAAAATTTTAAAGAAATACTTTTAATCATCAACATGATGATGTGGTTATTGTTTCCATGAAACATGTCAAGGACCAATTCAATTTGCTGGACTTCGAAGCCCCACTAAAAATTGCAAATGTTATTAAATGGAGTTTTGGTCTTTCATTACATTAAAAATGTGGACTTCAACCATGAAGAGTACTTCGATATTCATTGTAATATTTCTTTTTATGAGAGAGATACTTTTTACAATTTCACGCTATTTTGAACTTGGAGTATAGCAAATTTCTGATTCCGAGTTCTAGGTTCCTTCCATGTTTAGATATATTTATTTTTAAATTGTAAATACAGCATATAATAATATTAATTTAAATTGAGAGCATTTGGAACAAATAAAAACATTAATTGAATAAATCGTAGTTTTATCTTCTATGGAATTACGATAGATCTTACTTGCACAACATCTTGATTAACGTATGCTCAACCCTAAATGTTTACACTAATTTTTATTGAAATTAATATTTTTTATCAATGCTTCATTAATAATTATTCACAGTATATTAAATATAGTATGTTTTGTGCATAAATACATATTTGTGTTGTACGCGCAGTTATATGTGTAATAATAAATAGAACGGTTTCTACAAGGAATATAATAAAAAAAACAATAAAGATTTTTAGTTAACTTAATGGACTTAAACTATTAAGACAACAGCAATGAAGTGTCTAATGATTATCACAATTTTATTTATTTCTGATGCTTATGCATATGGAAGCGTCAAGGACAAAGGTAAGATAATATTAAATAATAATATTGCATGGAAATTAATTTCTAGTCCTACTTTTTTTTTGGAAAACGTTCTCAAACAGTTCAATTGAAAATAAATCAACTATATTTCATAAAAACAGTTTTTTGCGTAAAAAAATATTTCTATTCCCCTCCGCTTCTATCCCGCAAGATTTTCTCTCGTCTACAAGGTAACACATGTGCGATGAAATTATTATTCGTGTGTATTTTCAGATAGAATGAATCCCTATTTCCTTTAAATCATTTAAATTATTTAAAGATCGCTACATTAGAATCCCAAGAATTGAATACATCTAATAACTATTAGCGTTACTGTGTGTTAATAACTTACAACGTCACTTACAGTCTTCACTTACAGCTTTTGAGAATGAATATGCATTTTATTTAAAACCGATATTATTTAATGCCCTAATTATAGATTGTGGTCCAAATGGTAAAGCTTATCCTTGGAATACTATAGAAATTGACTATTGTTCAGGTCAAACGTATAAAGCACCTTTTACGAACGCTAGAAAGGAACGCATTTCATTTTGTGGTTGTGAACCGGGTTTCAAAATGACCGATGATGGAGACTGCGTGAAAAGATGTCCATCAAATAATTTACGTGATTCTAATGGTTGTGCAGCTGGACAAACTTGGTATAAGAAATGTACTGCACCATCATTTGCACCCCATGGCATCCATTTCTGTAATGGAGAGACAATTATGGCAAAAAGAGCATGTGATCCTGAGTTACAGAATGAAACATGTTGCTTTAAGCCAGTGTGTGATTGTTTGCCAGGATATTTACCAATGGATATGCGTTCTAATGTATGTAGGCAAAGAAAATATTGTTTGCCGTATATGTGGCGACGTTTCCGCATATATTAATATTTAGTTAACATTTTCAAGGAATGTTTTAATAAAATTATTTTAACATTTTAAGTATTGATTAACTTTATAAAAATTTAAAATATTTTATGCCCTATGTGAATTAAAAATTTAAAAATATACAAAAAAAATAAGTGTTAACTTTTATTTGTTCTAATTTCCCATAATTATATGAGAGTTAATGTGTAAATCTGAAAAAATCAAATTTTTCTTGTAATAAATTCACTTCATGTAGGATAAAAAAGAGAATAAAATTATACTTATATATGAACGTCTAGCTTTGTCCGTCTGTCTGGAACGCTTTTGACATACGTTCATTGTGATTTTTCTTGTGCCATTTAATATGTGAAATTAAATGTCAAATTTTGTAATTACATTTAAATAAAATATGTCCTGGTAATGGATAGTCATTTTACGATGGGTTATCATCTAGTTATAGATAATAAGTTATCCGTCGATATCGTATACTTATTAAAATACTAGTTGTTATATTCGTATTGCCTCGCATACATTTAATCGTTCATGTTGAAACGGTTCACATTGTTGGCGTTCAATAAATAAACTTTACAGATTACGTGAATTTTAAATTTTCAGTTTCAATAAACTGAAGTACGAGGAGCGCTCGTTTCGGAGTTTAGCTTCTCGTCAGATACGAATGTATACTCTTTATACATCGACCTGATATTTTGCTACAGGCTCTATCCTCAAAAATGGTATATTTTTACCATTGTACCAGTACTCACTATTTTTATTGATGAACTTATAATAATACTTTAAACTGTTATTGGCATCAAAAACATAAATAGCAATATAATACTATAACAAAATTAAACATATTTTGTTAAAATACAAAAGGATATAATTTAACCGCCCTTCTTTTTGTTTTAATCTTATGCTTAATTTCTACCAATACAAAACTGGAATCAATTTCGTTCTACCGTACACGAAAACTCCAATTACGTTAATGCTGCAAAATTTTACTATTTACAATGTTCTCATCGGGAAAGCAATGGACACAATAGCTGGATTGCATCCGCGAAGAGATTGTTATCAAGAAGCAATTAAAATGTTAAAAGATGAGTTTGCTAACTTGGAACGTCTGATTGCTACAGCAATTATTAGCCTTACCAGCAGTAAAGAGTCGTAATGAGGTAGCAGCATTACGTGCGTTATATAATACTACATCAAGCTCGATCGTTAGAGGCGTTGGGGGTATCGTCTTCCCAATATGTCTGCCACGAAATTTGAGGAATGATTATCATCGTGCACATAAAAGTAAATCTACAAGATTGTTGTTTGACGGATATGATGAGGCCAGCTCTACAGACTCTCATAATGAAAAACAACAAATGGAAAGACTCGTGGCCTTTATGTGTATTTTGCTATTCTAGAGCACTCCAGTTTGCACTTCAGTTTGCGATAGCTTAATTTCTTTCACACAACGTAAACAAAGATAATTTTCGTTGTTTTAAATGTATTAAAAAAAACCATACAGCAAAAACTTGTAAAGTAAGAAATCTTAATTGCACAAAATGTAAAGGGAAACATGCAACTTCAATGTGCGATCCAGATTGTAGGCCGCCTACAACGTTTTAAAAATGACCCTAATGAAGAAAAGACAGATGCTGCGACAGGTTTCTTTTATCTATCGCAGGTTTCTTTATCGTAATCTTTTCTTTTAAATCGTATCTTCATAATCTTTTAAATCTTTTAAATCTTCATAAACTTTTAAATCGCATGGATTTGCAGACCGCTTGTGGTATAATTTATAAATCAGAATCAGCTGATACCAAGTTATTAAGATTCGTAATAGATGGGAGCAGTCATTTATCATTTATTAGGGAATATGTAGCGCAGTGTAAGCATTTTATGCAGTGTAAGCATTTTACGATGCTTACACTGAACAACATGACGATATTATGTAGTTGTAGTGCCAGCTACTTGCTTCGATCCTTTGCACGTGCCTACGGTTAATGTTCCTAAATTACAAGATTCTAAGTCTATAGATATTAAAAATAATAATTATGAGATGATTGACGGAATAAGTGTACTGATATGGGCTGATTATTACTGGACTGTAGTTACAAGCCAGCATAAAAGGTTAGGAGATAAATCATCGTCAGTGAATACTAAGTTTAATTGGACAATGACACGAATTGTTATGAGAATTACATAATAATAAAGGGTTTACGATCGCGATGTCATTGTGTGTGCAAACTAACGAAATATACATAGAAAATTTCTAGGATTTAGATCTGGTAGTTATATTGTCACATAATAAAGAAAAGACTGAATGTACTGAATAGTTTTTAGAAAAGGATATTGCGTTCGATGAAAATGAAAAGCGTTATGTTGTTAAGTTGCAATAGAAAGAGACAGATTCGTTCTTAACTAGTAATTATGATTATACATTTATACGTTTTAAATCTATAATTAGTCGTTTAATAAAAAATGAGAACGTAATAGAGTATGATCGAGTAATGAGAAAGTATTTACAAAACTGAAATGTGCTGAAAGAGTTGAATTAAATGGGAATGAAGCAAATAAAATTGATTATATGCCACATAGCTTTTGATGCCTCAGCTCATATGAATGGATATACTTCACTTAATAATATGTTAAGCACTGGCGAGAATATGATTGCTGATCTTTATAAAATCATACTGAATTTTGGAATAGGCAAAATAGGGTTACTGTCTGATATTGAAAAGGCTTTTCTCAAAATTATTATCAATGAAAATGACGTTTTAAGATTATTGTTGTATAAAAATGTTATTAACGAGAATGACGTTTCATTAAATCCAATAGAGACTTATCTAATGAAGCGAGTTACTTTTGGGATAAAAAAGCATTTTACAATATCATCTAGCGGTGCAAGAAAACCATTAAGAGACTGCTGCGTTATTACAGCAATGATTTTGATATGACCCCATTTTCATTTATAATATACAATTATTTAGATGATTTAGTAATAAGCGTTGATATACCTGAAATATCAAATAGGTTATTACTTGACCCTAGAATCATAATGAACAAGGCGTACATGAATTTGCGAAAATGGAATTGTAATGATCCGGATATTAAGTACTTCATATTTAAACGAGAAATACTCAACCAGAAAATGTTAAGGTTATTGTAATTATGCGGAATACAGTAAATGACACATTGAATGTAGATTTTGTTTTGAAATTTATTGAAATCAATACAAACGGAACAAACTGCAACATTTTGCAAAACATCGCAAGGATATATGATCCTATAGGTGTATTAAACTCATTCTCAATAACTGCGAAAATATTAATGCAGAATATGCAGTCAGACAGGAATATATTGTTAATAGATTTAAGTACTGTAGGCATACAGCTATACACAGTTATATTCAAACAGACGGATTTTAAATAAATCGAGGTGGCTGTATTGTGTAGAACGTTGGTTTAGCAGACCAATATAGTGATACAGTATGCTCGTAGGGCATATTGAAAATGCCTCCACCAATGCCAGAAATGCATCTATCCTGTGCCCGAGTTTTTAAAGCAGTTATGAAATCCCCAACAACGAATGCAGTTTCATAATAATTAATCCACCTAATTTTCGGAATATACTGGTTTGAAATTTTGGGAAACGTTGTTTACACTGTTTGGAAAAATTGGTGTGAAGCTTTATATTTATTTAAAGGATTTTGTTAGGAGGAATGTAACCGAGCTACATATTTTTGCAGACGCAAGTACAAGTGCATATGTAATAGTCAAAAATATTATAAAAGCATACGTTAAAAATATTACTGACACCGAAGTACATACACGATTGTTACGTGCAAAGAGTAGAGTTGCTCCATTATAGGAACAGAAAGCACCTTCTCTTACATTACCGAAGTTGGAATTGCCCACTGCACTTATAACTACGAGATTTCAACATTATATCGACGATATATCCACTGATGAAACTAATTTAGTTTGTCATAAAACAGAAGTTACAGTTAATGAAAGCGAACCTTTATTTCCACCTGAAAGAATTTGTAACTTAAGAAAATTATTATTAGTGACAGCATATGTTATTAGATTCGTAAATATATTCAAAACTACCGAAGCCTTGACCGAAGATGATATAAAAATAGCCGAAAAATATTGGATTAAATATGTACAGCACGTTTTGTATTTTGAAAGAATAAAGGCCCTTAAAACGTACAAAACAATAAGTGTCAAATTTCCGATATTAAAATTAATGCCTTTTATAGATGCAGAGGATATATTACGTTTAGGATTGAGACAGCAAGAAAGTCAACTTGAATATGACACAAACTTTCCTAGAATTTTACCAACGAATACGTATTTCTGTTACTCGTTAATATCAGATCATCATACTGAAACGTCTATATTCTTACTGCACGCTGGAAAGTAAACACAATTATACATAGATGTAATGTTTGTCAAAGATTAAGAGCAAAGACTGGAGCTCAATCCTTTGCTCCATAACTTAAAAGAAGAATATTTACATGTAAGCCGTTTGCGATAACAGGGATTGATTTTGCAAGACCCTTGTATATTATAAATGAAAATGGGATCAGATCTATTTGTTATATAATGCTACTTACATTGTGCAGTCATTCGCGCTATTCATCTGGGTACTGGTGCCGGATTTAACCGTTGAGAGTTTATTAAGAGCTTTAAAACGTTTGACATCAGCCGGAGAGGAATCCCAATGACAATTTATAGCGACAACGCACAGACCTTTAATAAGAAAGCTGCCTTTGAACTAAAAGTCTTATCAGATTTCACAAGTAGTAAGAATCTTACAAATTTTGTAGAAGAACGTCAAATAAAATAGAAATTTATAGGGGAAAGCTCTGCATGGTGGGGTGGTTGGTGGAAGATACTCATTAGATCAGTGAAGACGGCGCACAAAGCATTTTTAGGTAAAGCAATCTATAATTTCGATTAGCTAAAAACGGTTTTAATAGAAATCGAAGCCAGTATAAAAAGCAGGCCCAGTACATACGTTAGGGATGAACCTGATTCAGTTCAATCATTATAACCTGCGAATTTTCTAATAAGAGGCACATTTAATACTATTGAAATCCCAAATGACCCTTCTAGGAATTCTATAGGTCAGTTCTCGAAGGAACTGGAAAACCTCCAGCTATGTATGGGAAGAAATGGACCGATGAATATTTGTTGCAATTACATTCTGCGCATCGGAATGCAACTGTAATGCCAACGGAAATAAGTGTGGATGACGCAGTTCTACTTAAAGAAAATTTGACTAACAGAATTATCTGAAAATTAGGTAGGATAATAAGTATATATCCTGGAAGAGATGGGAAGGTAAGGGCGTATGAAATTAAACTTGCTAATGGTAACACAGTGAAAAGGAATGGATTTATTGATTCGATGTTAATTTTGCCAATATTATGCCAATAAAGGTATTTTTATTTTATTTATTATTATTTATAAGATGATAATAATATTAATCCTATTGAGAGCGCTTTGGAAAGAAAAGGAAAATGTGATATATATATATTTGTTTATATAAGTTTTAATTTTGTTAATTTGTTTCATAATATATAATTAATTCTTAATTCTCTTTAATCGTTTTGTACTTCTGTTTCCAACTGATCGTAAGGACTAACAATTAATTAATAATTAATTTTTAATACAGAATATGTAAAACAGCCTGGCTTCCACGTTTCATCCTCTATACATAATAATAAATAAATACACCTCTATTGGCATCAATAAACATTATTAATAATAACGAAACTTAAAATCATATCCAAATATACAAATTATATAGTGATATCTTATGTTGGGGATCGAAATGATATGTGGATCATTCTTCTCCCTTTCTTAAATCCTTTCCCCCCTACTACATACATACCTTACCATTTCTAGCTTCCTCCCTTTGTTTCTCCGTCCATCCAAACCCTTTACGTTCATTCACCAAACTGCTCCCATGTTTCCTCTATTTCTCAACACACTCTACAACATCTTTCACTCTCTTTCATCCAAAATCTATTCCCTCATTCCACACTTCCACACCTAAACCTTGCAATCATTCTGTTTTCCCTCATCATTCTTGCAATCATTCTCATTCTCCTATTCGACTCCAAGAAGTCCAGTCTCGTTCCTATCACCTCTATTTCCGTATACTTAGTATTATATCGGATTATGCTTATCTTTTCTCCCCTTTCTTGCATCTCCACATCCTTCATCGTTCTCTCCACTTCTACTTTACATTCCCTGCCTTCCATCCTTCTATCATACCATTCCTACATCGACTATCCACATCTTTCATACATTTTCTTTCGCTCCCACGCCCATTTATACCCTGTCACTCCCTTTTCCACATCCTATATAGCACTCATATATACCTTCCTCACAATTATTTCTGTCACCCCTACCATCACCTTTCTTTGATACTTGACCGTCTTCTTTACTCCTTTTATATTCCTTTTATCCAACACTTATTCAAGTCCCTAAATATTTTTCACATATTTCATTGTCATCCTTTCTATCTCCCCTCTCTCCTTTACTGCACACACTTCTGCTGCATGCAATATAATACTATCCACACACATTTTTAAAATTCTCAACCTCATTTTTACTGAGTCTCCAAATTTATTCTTCCAGATATACCCTAATCTCTCTGCCGCTATTCCTGCTTTTTTCACTATCATCTTCATATGCTCACTTTCATTTCCCGTCCGACCCGTCATATAACCTAAATACTTTTACTCTTTCACACGCCCAATGACCCTTTCATTAATCTTAAACATATCCTTTTTACTATGCCCCCACCCCTTTTTTTTTGGATACCATCATTTTCGTCTTCTCCACATTTATATCCAACCCTCGTTTACTCACACATTTATTCACTCTCTCTATTATCTCTTTCATATCTTCCCTACTACCCGCCATGCATTCTATATCATCCGCGTAACTTAACGACCACACCTTTTCTCTACCCAACAGCACACCTCCTAATTGCCCATTCTTTAAAATTCCCTCCAAATTCCATACGTATATATTAAATAAGCTTTCGCGTAATGGGCATGCTTGTCTTTCAATCCTGAACCATTCTGATACACTCCCTCCCACTCTCGCTCTTACGCTGCTTCCCTTACACTTTTTCACAATCCCTCAGAAGACATTCCAACCTCCTTCATTCTCATCCATGATCTTTTTCTTTCCAGTCTATCAACTGCGGACTTCAGGTCATAAAACTCCAAATACAGCGTTGTCCCTTCACTCACTTCCGTTTTTATGAAATAGTTTAGCGCTATTATATTATCAGCTGTACCTTTACCGCTTACAAAACCTGTCTGTGTGTTTGTTAATACCTTTTTTACTTTTATCTCTTCCTGTAATTTCTCATTCACCACCCTTACATACAATCTATAGATCCCATTCATTACTGTGATCCCTCTATATTTGCTTACTTCCCCCATGTTTCCCCTTTTATACAATGGGATTATCTCTCCCTCCATTAATTCTTCAGACACCCTCTCTTCCCCTTTCCATACTGCATTCATATTCCTTTTCAGCACTTCTATCCCTCTCTCATTCAGACATTTCCACATCTCTACTGGTACGCCATCTGGCCCTACTGCGCCTCCCCCTTTTATCTTTCGCATTTCCTCCCTTAGCCCATTCTCTGTAATTTATAACCTTGCTATTTTTCCTGCTATATCGCCTCTTTTTTCTTCATTTCCACTTCTCTCATTTTCATCTTTCTCCATTAATTCCTTCCGACACTTTTCTACCCAGTCTTTTATCTTTATATAACTACCCCCCTCCCCCAGTGCATTACTCCTCTCCTGTCCGTTTTATATTAAGCATTTCCATATCTCTCTCTCCGTCCTTAACCCATTTGTAATTCTCTTCACGTCTTCTTCCTTTATAGCATAGCACCTTTTTCCGACTTCTTTCCATTCCTTCTTCACTCTCATTATAATCTTCCCATGTCTCCTCCCCTTTCCTTACTTTTATTAACGTTTCCCTAACTATCTTTTTTCTTTCTCTTCCCATTTTTTGTCATATACTGTCCCCTTCTCCTCCTCACCCTTCTTTTTCGGGCCGACCCCTTCTTTCTTTTTATTTTTAATTCGTCCTTTCGTCCTTAATAACATATCCTTCATGCTTACCACATCTTCCCATACCAATTTCTCTAATCTTTTACATACCTCTCCTTCTCCCTTCTGCTCCATTCATACCTTTCTTTCCTCTTCTCATTCTCCCCATTTTCATATTCACTTCTATATACTCCGCCTCTCTTCTTATCCTTCACACTGCATCCACGGGGATGTGGTGCGACTCTAGTCTATCTCCTATTTTCATTCTTTCTATATACTATTTGCTCCTTCATTCACTAATAGGTAATCTATTACCGAGCCCCCTCCTTGTCCCTTGAATGTCATCTCTCCATCCTAGTCTCTCTCCACAGAACCGTTCACCATAACCATGTAATCTATAAACTAATCTATAACATTTTTCCTTATCCTTCGACTTCCTCATCATACATTCTCCATCTCTCCCTACATATCTTCTATAATCCTCATCCTCTATATCCTCTATATACCTCATTCTTCGTAGCATTGAATCTAGCAGTTTTTCTGTTTTCATTCATACTCATCGCCTCATACTCACCATTAGTCAATTGAAAGAGCATTCTGATGGAAGTTGCCAATGTAGTAAACATTGTAATAGACAAGCCGTTCAACTTAGTTCATAATGTCCTTTCAACTGACTAATGGTACAATGGTTGAAAGACACTATTTTTGACGATAGTGCCTATAGCAAAATGTCAGATTGGTGCATAAAAATAAAAGACGCACGTGGCTGACAAGGAGCAAAACTCCGAAACGAGTTAACAGTAAATTTAAAGTTTAGCTAATTTGAAAAGTTTATTAAACATTCAACATGAAGTATACGAGGCGATACCAATATAACAACTATTAAAATTATATTGTTATTACGCTTTTAAATGAATTATAGCAAATCCATAAAATATGTTGATATAAAATGTAGACATTCAGTCTGGTGAAGCCAATGTCAGTATGGTATATTGTGGAAAAAAATATTTGAATAAATAATTAAATAGTGAATGACAATTGAAATGATTATTTGCATTACAAATTATCACTTAAATACAAATCTAAATTGATGCAGAAACCAAATAATTCAATAAGTCATGGCCAGTAACAAAATATAATAGCAATGAATATTATATGATATACAGTGTAGCATTTTATTGTTTTTTAATTATTAATAATGATGTATATTTTCATATACAGGGTTATTCAAAAAGAATAAAACGATTTTATTAAAGAAAAGGAATTTTCCATAACTTCAGCCGTTTTAGAGTTGACTATGGTGACCACCTGCAGCACCGATAACAGTAACGTGATAAGATAATTCTTTCAACGAAAAATCCCTAAAAAATCCCCCCAAATCTATACAAAGAAATAATCATGCACTGTATGCTTTCAACCAATAACAATTGGTGGAACATAGCAGGACATAAGAAAGGCAATCCAAGCTCAACGATGTTATCGGATAACATATCCCATAATTCAATTAATTAATTAATGCAACAAGTAATCCTGTAATATAATATAAATTGATCACACATATTTAATTCAATTTTTTTTAAATAATGTACAAATTAACTAATCAATTTAATAATAATTAATTAAGAATTGATATAAATATAAAATGGTAAATAAATATTTAATCAAACGAAACTATCAAACGGAAAAACTAATACTCAAATTATGCCGCACAACACAGGTGAAAACTCAAAGCATGCCGCCTATATGTTCTTATGCCGCCTGCTATATGAGATACCTGACAGCTTATATTTACGCATCTGAAATTTTTTACGAAAACTATTATTATGAATTTTACCGAACGATTGTTGTAGCTGAACTTACCCGTTTCCATCAAGCCGTTAAGCTCTCAGTGTTTCTAACCTACTCTCATTGGACGCTTATACATCTGAAAAGGATGGCAGTCTATTTTTTGATTTATTAATGCACTTTATTTTTATTGAAACAGTAAATAAAGAAAAAGATGTATTTCAACGAGTAGAACGGCGACCTAGCGAGAAAGACACAAACCTCCAAACAGACACAAAGATGAACCAACGAAATTTTTCAATTTCATAATATTTCCCAGCCGCCCTGTCGGCTGGTGAGATTTTGGAGGTTGACTTTCGCCAGATTGTATTATTTCTCGTGTGGAGGTTAAACTTTTGCTAGGTCACCTTTTTGTTAGTTCGGAAGTTAAAATTGAGCCAGGTTGTCTTTTTTTGGAGGTTAAACTTTATTAACATGAAGGATGACATCAACATTAACATGAATGATGCTACACATGAGAGATAACAGAAAAGATACGAATTGTGTTTACCTGGACATTTTTATTTACATGTTACTTTCCACAAATATCCTAATTGTAGTCTTAAAATTTGAAAGTACATAGCAACTAAAAAGTACACAGCATTATTTAAAATATTCTACAGTATAGAGAAGGAGTAGGAAATGTAACTAACTCGGACCCACACTCTCCAAGGAGGCGATAAAGACAACGATCAAATAACTGAAGAATGGAAAAGCACCTGGCGCAGACAATGTGCCACCAGAGCTCCTGCTAACGGACCCAGACACCGCCACTAATCTTCTAGACCCTCTCTTCAAGCAGATTTGAAGAGAGGACAACTTCGCAAAGACAACTTCCCATAGGAATGGATTGTGGGGCTTTTCGTCAAATTACCCAAGAAAGGGAACACTATTAACTGGCATAATTGGTGAGGAATCTCTGTGCTATCAAGTAATGTGCTATCAAGCGTCAAGTAAAGTGTTGACGCGGGTGGTACTCAACATCACAGTGAAATGACAAATAAGGAAGCAGCAAGCAGGGTTCAGAAGTCATCATTCTTATACCGACCAAATTAACACGCTTCCTATTATTATCGAATAGTCAAATGAATTTATCACTAGGCTTCATCTTCTGCTCGTAGATTTTGAGAAGGCCTTCGATTCCCTTAAAAGGGGCAGTATGTAGAAAACCCAGCAGAAATACGGAATACCGGCGAAGATGGCAAAAGTACACATGTCGTGTCATCCACAATGGGAAAAATCACAGAAGCATTCCCAGTCTAGTCAGGTGTTCGCCAGGGACGTTATAAATGAGGTGATGAGGAAAGTCACGGATGAAAAAGAAAGAGGTGCGTACGTACAGTGGAAGCTGACTGAACGATTAAAGGATCTATATTATGCAGATGCCTGCTTTCACAGTATCTTCTAAATATGGCAAGGAAATTCCAAGACCGCGAGTGCAAACCAAGATGGTGAGTCTGAAAGCAAAGTCCTCCAAGACAAAGATTATGAAGATAAACACAAGCAATGTAAGAACGCTGAGTAGAAGAGTTCAATGTAGATGCAAAATGTAGAAGAGTTCACGTACTTGGTAGCATAGTTACCCTTGATGGTGGTCAGCTGCAGATGTTAGAGCAAGAAGTCGAACGGCAAATGGGGCTTTTATTCAGCTGTATCCACTGTGGAGGGCAAGAGAGATTTTTACAATGACCAAACTCTGAATACTCAGAACCAAATTGAAAGCAGTACTGTTATACGAAGTTTGTCGAACATGGAAGGTCACCTCCAAAATCTCCAGTAGCTCCCAGTAGCTTGCAGATCTTCCTGCATAGACGTCGCAGAAAATTCTCCGAATCTTCTGGCGACACATGATATCTAACGAAGATCTTTGCAAGCAAACAAGAGAGAAATCCATCTCAACTCAAGGGAAGAAAATGGATGTGGATTGGTCATAAGCTCAAGTTTTGTTCTGGAATCCGTAGGGAAAAAGAAAACATGGAAGAACGAAGATATCATAGAGAAGACTGAAGCAAACCAGGAAGGGAAGACTTTTGCAAAGCTGAAGGTCGTCGCTTGAAATAGGGTGCGCTGGCGAAACATCGTCGAACCCCTATGCTCTGGATAAGAGCGAAAAGAATGAAGTAAGTAATTATTTAGAGATGAAAACAATTTAAAGCTTGACTTTTCCTGCTTTCTGTAGTCAAGTGACGATGCTGTTTCGTGCTCTATTGATAGAACCGCCAAATTGGTAAGTCTATTCTCCGTCATTGTAAAGTCTATTCTCAGTATTATTACACCTGACGCAATTTTTATTATCTTAAACTTGCTAACTGAGCGCTCACAGGAGGCTACTGACACTGAAGCTGTAAGAAGTATTTGAAAGACAATCCTAGGGACTTGTATGGCTCTAGACCCATAGAATTAATATATGGCAGTAGAATTCTTAGTTTCAAGTTTAGTTTTTCGCCATTATTGGTTGCTGTTTCAACAATAGGAAAACATCTGTAGAGTCTGCCAATAGCTCTTCAAAATCAATGTCATGTGGATAATTTTCCGCAAGTATTTTACAATATTGGTAAAGTTTTATTTGTGATACTGCTGGACCAGACTTGAGGTTGCCTTATTTTTGTACGATACCGTGTGGACAAGGATTTGTTTTATTTTGATAGTGGCTCTATCATATCAATATTTTTGCAATAGATGGCGTTATTTTCGATCGTATTATTTAAATCTCTTCAATTTCTAATTCCCTTAATAAGGAGAGGCAAAAATAATATTTTTTTTCACTTTGAGGACTAGATATATCATTAGTCGTGTAATAGTGATATGTTGCAATAGATGGCATTATTTTCAGTCATTAGTTTTCAGTGTGTATAAAATTCCAGAAAAAATAAATTGAAGAATCCTTTGGAGATTTTGCGGACCTATTGCTGAAACAAGTCACATTTTTGAATACACTTGACAAGTTGGGTAGTGACGGTATATTTTCAAATAAGATAGGCGTCACTGGCGTTGTCATATTTTAAGGATATTACCTAACATTCGGTATGGATAAATATCACACGAAAGGAGTAATATCACGAAAGGATATCACACTGCAAGGAAGGAGTAGGGAGAGAATATTCGAGATGTTGGATTAGGAAACGCGGGCTCGTTACTTGTGACTCAGCGACTAAACTAACAGCTGCCATTTTTGCTGGCTCGTGAATTTGGGAAATCGCATTAGAAATTATCTGTTGAAGAGTCCAAATTTTGGGATGTCGAAAAGTCTGTTGAAAAATCCAAACATTCGGTATGGATAAATATCACAGGAATAAGCATTCGGAATTATTGACTGATTGTTTTAATTAACCTATTGGGTTGTAGGGTTACTGATTTTTAATAATATTGGGCAGCTATGTTGGAACTATTTTCTGAAAGGGAAGCATAGGGAGAGAATATTCGAGATGATAGACTCAACGGCTAAACCAACAGCAATCATTTTTGCTGGCTCGTGAATTTGGGAAATCAAATTGGAAATTAAGTGTTAAAAAGTCCAAATTTTGGGGTAAACTTGCTCCCAATTCGTATTATGGACAATTAGGGCACAACTGAATGTATACCACATTTGGAAGTTGGATATTTGGCAACATAGTTTTGGGGCAAATAATTTTTCCACGCTGATTCTTTTCTTGATGTGATTTTCAATCTGCAACACTTTCTGAGAACGGTTTATTGCAGGGAAAATTTCTGTCCAAAAACTACAGAAAACACATGAAATCTAATGTCTCCAATCCATTGATGCGTATTGCAGCATCTCTCCGTGTTCTAATTGTTTCTGATGGGGTATCTCGAGTTTGTCGTAAGCAATAATTTTGTTTAGCTGAGAAGATGATATTTTTACAGTATCTGCTTTGAACTCCATCCAGTTTCTGCATGTCTTTTTTATTGTAATATTTACATGTTCTTTCAAAACACTCCACACCTGTGTAGAAACCTGGCTTACAAGGGTCACTTGGCATGTTGTTCACTGCTAGTTTGCAGTGTCAATTGTAGGGTGCAGCACTAAACAGAAAAGTAACTCAACTTCTCGGAATTAGGAAACCACACAAAATTAGGGCACATAACACATTTCAAGTATGTAAACAATTGACGTAACAATGAAAGTATGACGCTCATCATACATCAATGGATTTCTTGGCGGGATCCTTTTTTTTGCGTATAAATGTTTTTAATTATTACAAATATTCTGTTTAGTATTTAAAAAAGATAATAAATAATAAAACAATTTGCCGCCCTTTTCTGGTACCGCCCGAGGTACCCACTCTCTTCCGTCCCCTCCACTTGCTACGCTACGCTTCTGCTAGTACTATAGCAAAACAAGATTTTTTTATCTGTCAAATTAATTTGTTTTTAAAAGATCTTTCTATGAGTAAGTCCTGCTCTGTAAGTATTTAAAAAGGAAGTCGATATAATGAAAAATATTTGCACTGCATTACGTAATTAGAAATAAAAGAATATAATATGTATATATGACAACAAAATTATAAGCATATATAAACAAAATCTAGTTGTCGAACGGATTTAATCATTCCGATCATTCATTCTTAGAAGTATAGCAGTTCTAGCATCTCAATTAATTTCTGTACTTTGTTCAATTCAATAAGTCGATAAATAAAAAATATGTGTCACAAAGTATCTATTTTTATTGCATTTGCATTGATACTGACTGGTAAATATAAATTAATTTATAATAATAATATTAAATTTATTATCAATAATCTAAAATAGACACACATAGATGTGTAATTATACCGAATTGTATTTTGCTCATATTATAATTTTTTTTTATATATGCATAAACCTTTATTAGGTCCATAAACATTTACATATCTAATATAAAAGGATTTCTCTACATATCGACTTAAAAAAGGACTATATAAACATTAACGAAATAAACAATAACAAAAATCCAGTTCTTAGCTGGAGTAAGTAGGGAGCGCCCAGTTTTTCACTCCTTTTCTCTATTTATCCTCCTCTCATTTTTTTTTCTTTTTAAATCTCCCTCTTTTGCGCCCCTCCCCCCCCCCTCATATTCAAATTTATCTTTTCTCCTTTCACTTTATACTATTCATTATCTCCATACCTTCCTCTCTCATGCATAATGTCCAATTTGTAGCCATTGAGCTTTCTTCTTCTGACCATAACATAGATACACACTCCTTGACCCAGAGTTTCCATCCCTCCTCGGCCATATCACACACTGTGCATTTTCTATGTTCTACATCCATCCAAAACCTATAACCTCGTTCCCCATTCATATAATTCTTATAACTAATATCCATGCCTCATATAACTTGGTAGGCCTGCATCAACTCTAATGTATTTGTTTCTTCTTTCCTAAATTTCGATTCACGTTCATGTCACTTTAAATCTTTCATTTTGTTTTCTAGTTCAGACATAAGCAAAGGACCCTTCTTTTATTTGTTCCAGAACTCAAGTTATCACCCTAAAAGCTCATATGCCCTTCTCTGATCTTTACTCCATCCTTTAGTACATATTTCCCTCCTTCCTTCCCTTACACTCTTTTCACTATTCTCCACCTTTCATCCATTATCAGGTTCCATTCATACTTAATCATTTTTTTTTTGAATCCATGCACCAAACATTGAAAGTTTCTTCAGGTGTAGTCTTTTCCAATCCTACGTTTTATAAACCCTACCTGAACACATTCAATCTTCTATTTTTCTTTCATCGCCTTTACTTCAGCTCCATATAACATAATTCGTTTTATACGTACATCTAATATGATTAATCTCATCTTCACTGAATCTCCAAATCTTTCATTCCATCTCCACCTCAACCTTTCCGCTGCTATTCTTTTGCTACCACACAAACGTGCTCCTCACATGATATATCTCTTCCATATTTCTTGTACACAATGATTACAGTCTTTTCCACATTTACTCTCCTTTTTCTTCCACCATACAAATTCTCCTTTTTCCAACCATTACGCCGTTTGATTCATCATCTTCTAGATGTTTTCCAAATCTGAAAGGTATTTATTAAACAACTCCTCTCCCTCTTCCCACTGTGAACTATTCTGATACAATATCTCCCGCTCTTGCCCATACAACACTCTCATCATACGTACTCTTCATAATCTGACATATATTTTATTAAATACCTGCACATAGTCTTACTCTTAATACTTTATCAAATGGCTATTTTAGATCCAGAAACAACAGATACAATTTCTTTCCTTCCCCTATCCTCTGATTTGACATAATTTAATGTAACTATATTATCCGTCGTACTCATGCTTCTTCTAACTGTTGTCTATTTATTTGACAGTATGTTTTTTTATTCCAACTCTGTTTCCATCGAATAATCCTTGCGAATATTCAACACGTCCCATTCATTATTGTCACACCCTATAGCTATTGGCATAATTTAATATCATCCCTCTTATCATGATCATCTAACAGCTATATAGTCGTCCACTGCTGGACATTCATCCAGTTCGTGTGAATGCGCTTCAGATCGTCTGTCCACCTAGTGGGCGGTCTGTCTCTGCTGCGAAGTGTATGATCGCTAGGTCTCCAATCGGTTATTTTTATCGTCCATCTGCCATCGTTTATTCTAGCCACGTGGCCTGCCCAGTTCCATTTAAAAATTCGATATTCTTACGATGGCATCCGTAACTCCACTTCTTCTTCTCACCTCCGCATTCGGAACCCTATCTCTCAG
>WYDF02218651.1:0-35510 GCA_009867245.2 Adranes taylori | reverse complement strand
CATATATATGTACATTTTTATTTGTATATAGATATATATATATATATATATATATATATTGCAGTCTATAGGATTGTAATTCTTAAACTTGATTGATTTTCTGAATATACTACTGGAATTTCTTCGCGTGTAAATAGAATGAACAGGAAATAAATATTTTTAGTGAAAAACTTATTCCTTCCACCTTATAGTACATATACCACCTGTATATAAATTGTCACAAACCTCTAGGTTAAGCTTTATCCTTTTAGAAGGAAACAGCCTGACAGGACGTGTCTTATCAGTTTCACACCGACCAGTCGTCGCTATGCGTTTGATGTTATTCTTTAATCAGAGTAGTTCAGCTCTAGGATATAAACGAAAACATATTTAAACATTGGCTTGTTGACTAAGAAAAAATGTTTAAATCTTTCTTAGATTATTATTTGAAGTGTTAGAACACGAAAGTTAGTTTTTTGTTAAATTTTATATGACAGTATATATTTTTATGTGAAAAATGTTTACATGGAATTGTAATTTTCTTCCGCGAACACTATGAAGCTATATTCATAGCATTTGTTTGCACTTTTGTTTTCAAATCTCTAGTTTTCAATAGTATCACGCCTATTTTTAGCGGAGAGGGTTATTCTCCGACGTGACATTGGTAAGAGCGGGAATGATTTTTGTACGGGGTACGTAGCGTCCCCTCCTCTCACCTTATAGGTACTAAGATCCTTTATTACTTTATACGAGGTTTAATACCTGCCTTGGTTTATCTACTTCTAACAAAGTTATTATTTTACTTATTGACGCAGAATGTTCTAATTGTAATCCCCTTGTTACCCCAATAGGACTAGAATAAAACACTAGATTGAACCATTGCTAAGGTGGGCGTACCGTTCAGATTTAATCATACCTCTTGGGGCTAAATAATTAATTGTAACGCCAACTCTTAACGATAGACGTGTGTCATACAGGAAAATGAAAGAATCGATTAAACCTAAATAAAGAATGTATTGTAAGAATGTATTGTATTGAAATGCATACATGAGATTAAATAAAATATTCGTTCATACCAATAAATATCGCCATGCAAAATAATAAAATTAAAATGTGAATCATATTCAAACATTACACCACAACAATTCTACAGAAATAATGGCATTCATACATCAGCAAACGGAACCCTAACAGATTTATAGAATTAATGTACTTACATTATCGCAGCTGTACCATCACGAATGTAAATTATAATTTACTTTTATATTCGACGCACACTGATTTTATTTATTCCTTTAGATTTATTTTGGATTACCATGATTATTAAACAAACTAGTGTATCAAATTATCTTAATCTATTTTATTCGTAAAAATTATGCTTCAACAAAATTATCTAATCGTAATGTATTCTCTAAAATGCCGACTACTAATTACCATGTTTATTGGACGTTTTCATACATAAAATATTTATTTCATTTATTCTCACAAAATATTGATGCCTAAATGGATCTCATGCCTATTTACTTAATACCGACCCGTTACTAATACCGACAATATGTTTTATTCATGACTTTATTTTAATTTTATTATTACTTTAATCATAATTAATTCAAAATTATATGTTCATGTACTTTTCGGGCATAGCCTCCGGCGGCACTTGCCAAATCTTAGTATCTTAGTGTTTTTATCTTTCATATACCATCTAGGTATATAAAAGATGTAGGATTCATGATTTGACAATTTTTTATATTTCAGCTTTATGTGTCTTCTATTTAAATTACTGCAATCCGTTAATGCGCAATTCAAAGGGGGATCATAAGGAACAATTTTTCATATAAAAAGATTTTTCTAAAACAATTTTTTTTTGCTTAAAAAAATAAAAGAAAGGACGGTTTTTCGGTGTTTGTTTGTACTTATGAACGTATGTTCTTATGTACATATGTATGTTCAAGAATTTCTCCTTCCGTATGGGACCAATCTGAATGAAATTTAGTAGACAGGTGTAGATTATGAGCCGTCAGAACGGTTTTTTTTTCATTTTTTTAAATAAATCCAATATGGCGGACTGGAGCCATTTTGTTTTGTTCAGAAATTTCGTATTCAAACTAGGAGATTGAAATTTAGGAGCACCCATATAGTACCTTGTATTACGTCGAATAAAAAAAGTCCCATGTTATGCGAAATTATATAGGAAGCGGAGTTGCCACGTTTGAAGCTTAACAAACTTTTTGAAATTTCTCAAGAACTATAACAGATAGGACATTCGAATAAACTTTATTGTAAAGGCTACATAAAGGCCCTTCGATTTAGTTTGAAACATTTTTTTTCAAAATCACAATTTAACGTATATACAGGTTATTTGTTGTTTTGATAACTTTAGGGTCCATTTTGTCGAAAGAGTCGCAAGAATTTTTTTTAATTTCTTCTGTCGAAAGTTCTTTTAATACTTAATCGATTAAGCGAGTTTAAAAATCGGATGTCATAGCGCCGGAGTAATTTGACCACTGCGACGGGGATTTCGTTCAATTCGAGCCTTCACTTTTCGAATCATTGCTGTTGATGTTGATGTTCGTTTACGACCACTTTCTTTGCATCTGGAACTGCTGCCAGTATCATTGTAACGAGAAATTGTTACAATGATACGATTTGTGAAAAGATTTATGCACATTGAGATGGCTTAGCTCTCGAACAATTTGAACTTGTAGCTTTCCAGCCAATTATAGCGCAATAACACTGCTGCATTTGAATTCCATGCAAGGAATTCAACTGTCATTGGTATAATTTTGAGCGCTCTATCATTGTTGTTCTCACAGATATATCGGTGTGAAGTTAGTTAAAAAAAAATTCCAGCAATCCTGTATATTGAACGTTCTTCCTTTGAAGTCTCCCCTACGGCGTTGACTTCATTATTCTCGCCGAGCGAGCTGTATGCAATAGAAAATCTTCTTCGCTGTCATTCAAACAATTCGAAATTCTACACTTTTAAAAATATTTTACGATCAATTCCAAAACAATTCGAGCCCAAGCACAATATTGTTAATTTCCAGACTTTTAATTTATTTATTTTGTCTATCCCCACACTTCATTTTAATTAATGATTACTACCTCCAACTTACATTACTTTCTTCAACTGCTGAATCTATTATTAAATGTGAAAATAATGATACTAACGTAAAATTATGATCCTTACTTTTTAATTCCCTTAATAATTCGTATCTTTCTGCACAAATTAATTACACTCGATAATTTTGGAATACAAACTCGTCAAATCGAACAATATTTGCAAAACATTGCCCCAAACGGGCAACGCGTATTTCCAGTTATGTTCCCATCGCTCCTCTGGGAAAGCACAGACGTGGCCATTCGTGGTTTGTGAATGATAACATAATACAAAGTAGTACCCTATCAGACAAATCGTTTTGCTCGTATTATTTGAGAGGATCATTTATAGTTGCTTTTCTGTTTCAATTGAATTTGACTTGAAATCAGAGCAGAATCAAGCGGATTGCATTCACCATTCCGATTGCATGTTTGATAGAATGTATCAATATATTGGCGGATGTTTTGGGGCCGCTTCGAGTGCTTTTACCGCGAAATGGGAATGTTTATTGGGCATGGGCCGGGCTCTGCACCGGGTAGTAATTTGTCATTCCTTAAAGTGTTTTTTTATCGCGGTAATGTTTGTAACGCAATGTACCGCGATGTCATTTGAAAAGAACTTGTTCCCATTAGAACATATAATTGTTATCGGCATATTGTATATAGCATTCAACAGAGTCGATAAATGGTATATAACAATCATTAGCTAATTAACACTCTAGTAAACCATTAAACAAATAAATCAAGAATTGATAATTAATAAATATAATTTAAACTAAAAAAAAGATATGGGAAGAATAACCCCAGAAGATTTCACGAGCTGTCAAAGGACTCTGCACATAGAGAGATTGAAGAGAGAGATGCAGTAAAAACTACAGCAGAACATATAACGCCTGCAAATCGGTGGTCTATTTTTCTGTAATTTTTTTCGAAAATAAAAGACATTGGTGTCAGAGGGGATTAAAAGCGATTTATGATTTCCTTGCACGTGTGTGCATTTAGGCCATTGGCTCTTCAAGTTTTTTTGCTCATTCGAACGCTGGACGAGAAGCAAAAATTGCACATGTATACAGAGAGAGATCCTTTTTCTTTTATGCCTTCCTGGATTTCACGGGCATTTTTTTAATGGGTTCAATAAACTCTGCGTTAGATGATTTCGTCCGACCGTTTTTCCAACAAACATCTCTTAATGGGTTTGATAAACTTTACGTACTTTAACCTCGTTTGACCAGATGCTGTCTTGTTTCCAACGAATAATTTTAATGAGTTCAATGATCTTTAAGGGCGTAACCTTCATCTAACTGGATTTTTCGATTTACTTGAAAGGTACGTGCAACCTTTAAACGCGTTCAACGTAAAAATCGCCGGCGCTATCTCTTGATTGGCTTGTCTCTGCATTGGCAGGGGATTGCTGATATTGGGTCTTATTCTGAAAGATTTCGAGTGAGCAATTTTCGCACATTCTCGCGCAAATTTCGCACATTCGCCCTTAAAGATCAGATTTCAGAGTCCTTTGACAGCTCGTGAAATCTTCTGGGGTTATTCTTCGCATATCTTTTTTTTAGTTTAAATTATATTTATTAATTATCAATTCTTGATTTATTTGTTTAATGGTTTACTAGAGTGTTAATTAGCTAATGATTGTTATATACCATTTATCGGCTCTGTTGAAGGCTATATACAATATGCCGATAACATATATACAATATGTTCTAATGGGAACAAGTTCTTTTCAAATGACATCGTGGTACATTGCGTTACAAACATTACCGCGATAAAAAAAAACTTTCTTTAAGGAACGACAAATCACTACCCGGTGCAGAGCCCGGCCCATGCCCAATAAACATTCCCATTTCGCGGTAAAAGCACTCGAAGAGGCCTCAAAACATCCGCCAATATATTGATACATTCTATCAAACATGCAATCGGAATGGTGAATGCATTCAGAACAATGACGTCAACGCCCAAGGGGAGACTTCCAAGGGAGAACGTTCAATATACAGGATTGCTGAAAAAAATTGCTACAAGTTCAAATTGTTCTTCGAGAGCTAAGCCATCTCAATGTGCATAAATGGTTTTGAATTATAAATTTATATATATATATATTAGAAGACTAATAACATCCTGTATATTTAGTGGCATATTTCAGTGAAACGTAACACTTTGAACGGTAAAATTTGTTGTCATGCTAAAGGCCTTAAAGGATTTATCCATGGATGGAATCGAAAACGTGCCTAAGCACTTATCCGAAGATTCAAAAGAGGAACACGTCCAGGAAAACAACGAGAATAAACTAAAATTGTGTCGACACAAGATTCGCTACATTGAGTCGTGCGAAAATGTACATGTGGGTGTTTTCATATGAAAAGATTTTTCACGAGATCACATAATAATAAATACGTTTATGTACCTTAACGGTTGATAAAAATATTTCTTTTACGATGATCGCAGTATTATTTTTCTCTGTTGTATATATACCAATATTAAATCTGTAGAACTCGCTTCGCAATGTGAGGAAAATGTAAATTATTTTCTAAAGATACGAACGGGTTTGTTCACCGTTGCGTAGGTACACACGTTTAGAATTAACTTTTGAAACAGTCTTTTGATTATACACTGAAAGTTAGGCGATGAAATATATACCACAATCGTAATTGGCCATATGATGAAAACCAGAAGAAATGGAACAGTGCGACAGAAACTATACTGCTACAAAAGGATGGATCGAAACTAAATTTTGATGAGCAGAAGTGGCCATTTTTCTGGACCGGTAATGAATATTTATGACCTGAAGTGACTGTTTATGAACTGGAAATGCATTGTCATCCACCATTTTGGATTTCCAAATGACAGCTGTCAGCTTCAAACGCTATCAAATTACATTATTTTGATTTTTCAAATTTTTGTGAAATGCCTCTGTATATTATTTGTATATCGACCCTGGTAATATATCTAGTTACTTTTTTGATTAAAATCTAGTTACAAAATCTAGTGACATCTAGCGTTAAATAATAATATAATTTTTTTTGAAAGGTACCTGTTTTGCGTACCCCCTTGTAGAATCTACTTACAAATCGAGTTACTTTTCATTTTAAATATAGATACATTTCATTTTCAATCGTTATATACCTTGGCGCTCACGCTCCGAAATTTGAATTTTGAAATTCTTGTCAGATCTCGAGAGATGCCGCGAGATGTCGTGAGATGTTCGCGAGTTCCCAGAATCAGCTAATTCCCACTATGTGGTATATGGTTTCCCAAAGTTGAGTATTGGAATGTATATACAAAATAATGTGTCTTCTGTTTCTGAGATGTTATGCCAGGATTGGTATACCAGAAGCTGGTAGTATCCTACAGCTGGAACCAAGTGAGTCCGATGGCTTTAATGACTCGGCAAAGGTCCGCGCTTCCTATTTTAATGTATGACTAGCCCAGTGAAGACTAAAGAGTTGCCATCCTCATATAGATGCCAACTCTGATTTCTGATAGCAGATTGACTTTTAATCACCTCTATCATATAAAAAATAATATCTAGCTAGACAATTGTCATCCGTACGCACAACTGCGTGGCTTCACATAATAAAGGCTATGAAAATAAGCCCAACTATGATACGTGAGATGCTCCTAGATTCTCCGCCATTAGAATTGGACTTACAAGTTGTGACCGCACTTCATCCCTTGAAATTCCATGGTCCGAATAAGGAAAAAAAGGCACAAAGATTAAAGGGAGATGAAATATTAGAAACGAAATCGTACTCTATAGCTACAGTCTATACTATATACAGAAACTTTGAAGTTTTCATAGACTCAGGTGCGTACAGAAAAAACCCTATTATGTCAAAATCTGCTCGAGCCTGATTTACAGAAGGATCTAGAGCTTCTGTTAATACAGGAGCAGCAATATACGGAAAAAGACCGAGATGGCATATATTCCACATTTACGCAATTTAGGCAACAGCTAGCGCCTCCACCTCATATGGCACGTTGAAATTTGTAACATGGAATTGAGCTAGCTTCAACGAGATAAATCAGTTCTTGTTAAAACACACTCAATGGTAGAGCTATGATTAATTATTTATTTAGGAGCGTAGTTTAAATTAGTAAACAATTTATAGGGTTCTCTAATAAATTCAAATTCATTTATGGAACATTGCTTGATTAAATCCAAGATCCAGTCTTAATTAAGCAAGTACGGTCCAAGGGTTAATAAAATATAATCATAAATAAAGACTAGTGGCTTTAAAATACTCTATTAATAAGAAACCAATTTATTTCTCATGCAACAACAATTATTGTGGATTTACGAACTTTGCTAAATAATAAAACAAGTTATGGTTAAGATTTATTCTGTTCAGATAAATGTTAATATGGACACAACACTTTCCTCTAATTCGAAAATAAGTTCCTCTAATTCAAAAATAAATAAAACAATGACCAAGCAATATTTAATTAATAATAATGAAAAGAGAGTAATTCATAAGGGATTGATTGACTAACAATATACCAATATACCAGCTCTTTCAGCTGGTTCAATTTTAAAACTTTCAGACAGAATTTTGACGAATTTTATGAACTCTAAGTTTGGTAATGCATGTAATTTAGCTCCAGGGCAATCTTTAATGTTTGTGTAAGAGGGTTTATTAATTCATTGGGGTGATGAGATATAAGCCATTTGGAATCCCGACATAGCCGCGGCATTCCGACTTAGCCGCGGCCTTTCAAAAATTACACAGACGTTTTCATATACACATGTTGTTACATAACAACTGTACACTTTTATTTGCCCCGCTCAATCAGAGAAAAATGGCTGGCATTTAAAACATTTGGTTGGAGAGAATATGAATTATGTGTTCCGTCCTTTAAATTTAGTATCATTACAAAATAAAAGTCTACATATGTCTGAAATGTTTCAAAATTATAAGAAAAAAAAACTATTGATGTGCCTATGTCCACTCAAGGATGAACAGGAGAAAATTACTGAAGAAATTTTCTAACATCAATTTAATTAAAATATATTATATTCTTATGCTTTTAAACTTAGCTAATTTAATTTAAATTTTCATTCTTTCTTAATAGTTCAAAGTCATTGCTTCTACAAATTTATAATATAAAACATAAACAAAATAAAAGTAATTGTTACGATTTATTGACGTAATCAAATTTCAATTGATGAACTTGCAAGTTCAAACAGACACACATCTAGACATTATTGCTATCAAATTATTTACATAACATGTAGATATTTACTATTTACATTCATTGAACTATTTCTATTATGATTTCATCTTCTTTTGTTGTTGATTGAAGCATCACATATATTTAACATTACACACATAGGCTGTGTAATATTAAATATGCATTGTGCCTGCGATAAAGGATACACGTACATATATGTAAGTGAGTAATTAATATTAATTAATTCATGCGTATTGGCTCGTCGCTTGTGTGGAAACTTTTACTGCTTTACTCATTTGTGTGGATGACCGTACCATGTAAAAATTAATCGAGCGAGTGAGTGGCTCCATAGAGACCGTGTAACAGAAAGACTCGGTGGAGACTCACGCCTATGAATACTGCAGCGTTATATAGAATACTTTAGTTCAATTCTAGAACTTGAAATGCCAGCCACAGCAGCAGCAGCCACCAGCAATCAGACAAACGGAGAAAAGAAGGACGACAGAACAATAAGAGTAGGAATTAGTAAGCATTTGGTTGAGCGTTTACATATCTTTTATATTGTCCAGTTGCATCTATTTATAATAGCTTTATCGCGCGCGCTTTCTCTCTACCATACCGATTCTCCTATACCACGGGAGTGTATGTTTCTAGCCTATGTCAAGCCAACTTACAGCCACTTAGTGATTTTAACACCCGTGTCAGCCCAGGTGTTAAGTGATCTATAGTGGTTTCCTTGTTACACCAACAAACCCCCACTTGAGTGTATGTACCTGGCATGTCTCAGCCCAGACTAGCGACAGTAACGTAGCTACCTTAGCACCCGTATCAACCCAGGCGTTGAGTGATCTATGTTGGATTCTGGTATTCCGGTCCGCTCATTGTAGTATTAAGATATTGGTTTGCGCAATTTTGTGACAAATCTCCAAGGCTTCCCATTAGCAGCGTTGCGAGTGGCAGTCTGTCACAACTGTATATATTATTACTTATTTTTAAGAATAAACGAGTTAATTTTTAGCGTTATCATTAAGAATAGCGCGTCTTATTTGACCTAATTTTAATTTCCATGAGTTACTGCAATATATCTTCATAGATTGCGCAGTACTTTAAATCAACTATTTTTTATTAAATTAATTGTATTATATTATTTAGGGCATTATTGGTAAATTCATACCCGCCCTATTCAAGTTTGATTCTGATTTAATTATTCAAGTTAATTATTATTTAATGTTCAAGTTCAAATTCTTTTTGTTCGTTCTAATATTCTTTCCAAGCTGCCACAATTGCGGTAGATCTTTAAATTACATCTCCCAATTGTTCATCCCCTAGCTAGTGACTAATTGAGCATGTCGTAGTGGTTGACTTAAGCTCAGTTAATAATTACGTGAGGTATCATGATAAAATAAAAGAAAATTAATTTATTCATCTTTTTATAACTTTTTAACTATTTTAATTAAAGATTAAAGAATCAGTTCATTTAAAGTACTGTGGATTCGTGGCTTTTTATCTTTTAAGGTTGCCTAACTCTAACGATTCAAAAGGAAAATAAAGTGTTTTCTTTATTTCAGTGACATCAAAAGATCGATGCAAAACACCAGAGTCACCATCAGAATTAATTTTGCGTCAATCCCAATCCGCACAAAATTCACCTACACAATCATCCCCACCACCGACCACAATAAGTGTAACACCTATAAATATGAGGCACGCTATATCGCCTACCCCTTTAAGTAGCAGTGGAACAACCGAAGCTAATGCATCCACTACACCACCACCATTAAGCTTAACCGTTGATGGTACCTCAGCAACAGCATCTTTAGTAGCCGGAGGAAGCAACTCAGTAGCAAATGCGTCACAAGTAGGCGTAAACGCAACTTTAACTACTACAGGAACAACACAGTTTTTACATGGTAGCAGTTATGCTTCTTGCATAACTAAGCCACTGGTTAAAGTTAAACGTTTTTTGAGTACATTAGTGCAATTTGGCTCGGAAATAAGTTCGGATGTTGGCGAGAGGGTTCGGACTCTTGTTATAAATCTAGTAGTAAGTAACTTTTATTTATTTGTTTGTCTGTCATCTAGATGTACATAATTTTTAAGTTTTTTATTTTTCGTAAGATGCACTAGAGGGGCGCAAAAGACCCTAGTCCGAGCTTTTGGGGCGGTTAGGGCCTTTAGGGCGGGCGAGTGGTCTCGATATTTTAGAGCTGTCGAGCCGGACGTTTTAGGGCTCAAGGACTATAAAGGCTTGTGACCGACTCCCGTACGAACTTAACGATGTCACAGATGGCGCATCTACTAAGTTACTCTATCTTACAAATTGAATCTTCTAAAATATAAATTTCAGGCGCCATGTCAGTTTAACGTGAGACCGCACGTTCCACGGCATCAGTGAACTCACTTAGTGCACTGGCAGCTAAGTACGTAAGTAGTTCAGAAGTTCAAATTCTTGTGGGCTGCTGAAACGTTCCTAAAAGCTTGTTAAATTAAATAGAATTAATTATTTACTAAATAGATTTATTGCTGTTCATAGATAATAAGAGTAACAGAGAAAAAAATATAAATGTCAAGATCAAATGTCAATAAAAAAAGTCAACTCAAATCATTATCGCGTTAGTGGCGGTTAGCAGATGAACAATAGTGATTATTTTATAAACAAAACAAAGCATAAGCGGTTCATGTAGCAGTGCAATCAAATAAACGTGTGGTGATGATAACAATCAAATCAACAGTGTGGGAAATATGTAGAACGTGTATAGTGCAACGGAGAGGCGGTTGTAAATCTTAATACAAGATATGAATAATTGAAAATCCTAGGGATCCATTATAGGCCACTAACACCATGCCAAACGTAGGTGCTATGTTCGCTGAGTGACTAAAGATAACCCTGGCTCCAGTGGATAGTGTGAAAAAGAAAATCACTCTAAGCCACAATAGCACTCCGGCTCACAAAAGTGTTACTGCTACTGAGCGTCTAAAACTAACCTCAGCTCACGTATGTTAGAAGTATACACTGGAGTGGATGGTGTGGAAAGGAAATATTATAGGGGCTTAACCCCCGATGCGCGTAGCCTAGCGTTGCTGTTGCCGAGCGACTACAACTAACCCCGATGCGCATAGGTAAGAAGTATACACTCCAGAAGGAGTGAGAGGGACAGGAAAGGAGAAGGTTAACAGAAAGATAGAACGAGAAACAACGCTATTAAATGTACATGTAATCGATAAGGTATATAAAATCGCTTACCAAGCACATTATTTTCTCGGCGACTGTCGTTCGCTGCCTGTTCTGCTGCTGCTGGTACTACGGTCGCTGTTGGATGTTGCTGCTGTTTGCTGCTTATTTCTGATTTGTAAGTCAGGAACTAAATTAATTTAATAATTTCACAGTTATTTATAAGCCCAAATGCGGCGAGCAAAATTCTACTCTGTGTGAGGGCGTACGCTAGCCATTACACAAAATTCTCTTTCACACTATCGGACGCTGTTAGTATATTTGTATATTAAACATTGCCAAATCCTCTACACTGTTTAAGAAGCGCTTTCACGTCAACAAACACACACACAGTAGCCGCAGATAGCAGATAATGCGTTCAGTTCTCGCATATTTCCTTTTCAGATACGGATCGCGTAATTTCAATGATTTAATTAGTATGAACCCCCAGTTGCTTTGTTGTAGACTTTTAAATCATAAATAAAAAAATTTAGGGCGGACTTACGGACTAAAAGAGGACATTATTTTCATTCTCACAATCTACTATTTTCATTTTGAGATCTTACTGTTCATTCTGACGCCGTCTTACGAAGCGATGGTAGATAATCTTCGAATATCCATTTCTTAAATTCAATTTCTTTCTCCTTTTTCGATCTCATAATACATGCGCCCTGGAGTAGTCCTGGTTCCGATATAAAAACAGTATCTGGACGCAAATTTGATGATAAACAACTAGGAGCTGTACTACAGCTCCTTGTCAATTTGTTCCAAGTACACTTCCAGTCAAGCAACTCGTTCAATCTGATTGCTTGCATTGTATTTATATATTCTAAAAATATAGCAATGTCACGTCCCTTGAACCAAAATTCTTCATCGCCATTAGCGTTCGGTTTTATAAAGATGGTGCAATTGAGTGCTGGCCAATGCAAGGTTTAGTGGCTTTCACCAATAATCATTATTTACGCTAGTAGCACACAGCAAATCGTAATGTGGATCTATCCGATCTGTAATATCTTCAATAGAAGGTTTTTGTTTACTAATTTATTAATTTTATTGTTGTAGAGCTCAAATATGACAATTGAAGATTTTCACCATTCATTACAAGAAGTTACAAATTTTCCTCTAAAACCGTTTGTATTACCATTTCTCCGAGCACATCTACCTATTTTACAACGGGAAATCATTGGACTCGCTAGAACCAATAAACAGGTAAGGATTTCAGGACCAAATTAATTTGTCATAAATAATTTTTATATTATACGCATGAATCATTTATAAATATTGTTTATAAGGCATTTGTAATGCTGCGTATAGACTTACGAACCTATCTCGAGCCGAGCCGTACACAAGCCGTTTGTATCGCGTTCGTATGAAATTGGTTTACAACGAAATTAATACCAGTCAAAGAAGAGCTGCTGAACCTACGAGCGAGCGGTAGTATACATGTAGTTGTCTGGCTGGCGAATGTTTTCACGTAAAAAGTCTAGATTTGGTGCTGAACATTTGGGCCCAACTCCTATTCGCGATGCTGCTAATGGGTAGTCCTAGCGGTTGTCACAAATGACGCAAACAAATATCTTATTACAGAATTTCCTATTCTCCGGAAATATGATTCTCTAGCTCCAAGTCAGTTTAACGTGAGACCGCACGCTGGAAGTGATCTTGTTGTTCCCCCGGTCCTCAGTGGACTACCAAGGGAGAAATACAAAATAAAATGTCAATTAGAATATAGCTATGGTTGTGATGAATCATCCGCTGATCTAACTTCACCAGTTTGAAAAAAATTATTGACCCTATATTTAAAAAAGTAACATTTTCAATTATAAAATTTATTTGTAATAATTATATTGAAAAAATTTTATTTGAAGTATAAATATTTTAGTTTAACCAACAAATTAATTAGTTTAGTTTCGCAGCGCCCTGCTCTTTCATTTTTTTTGTAATGATTTACGTGTTATGGATTCCATACTAATGTTTTTGTTTTGAATACATTGATGAGTTATAAGATATTATCTTCCGTTCACCGGTCTCTAATTAATACTTTTTTTAAATAATTATTACAAGTGAGATATATTCCGTTTTTAAATTATAAATATTTACCAAAACAATAATAATTATTTTTTATAAATATCACTTAGAAGACTGCGAATATGAAATTAAAATAAAATTAAAGTACATTAGATGTATACAAACCGTTATAAGCACATCCAGAATTACGATCTTACCACGACCGATGTCCAAACTAGACGGATGGATCCCTTTGTATTCGTCGTAAAAACCGACACTCGATGGATTGCAATGAGCGGTTGCTGCGTCGGTTTGTTCGCCTCTGACAACACCATATACACTCGTCTTTTACGAGTCATACGTGTACGACTTGGCTCGCAAGTCTATACGAGACATAATAAATAGACTTGAATACTCTTATACGTTAGTTCAATAATTTTATTCGAATAAAACTTAAACTATTCAAGAAAATTTGGAAATATTTATTGAATATGAAATTATGAAACATGTCGGTCAAGTGGTTTCCTTTTGCGGGTCTCAACCTGGTTGATGAAGTTCACCATGACTGTATTATTCACTATGACTTCACCATTCTCGAATATTTCTCTGATGACACATTGGATTTTGAGGTTGAGTTGTTGAATATTCTGGGGATGGAGAGTATAAGTCTTTTGCTTCACTAATCTCCACACAAAAATACTTGAACGGTCATATGTTACATGAAGTCAAGGCCAATCCCATCGACTTTTCGATAAATAACATGGCAGGGGAATAGTGTTACCAAGAAATCTAGTTGCACTGTCATGCTGAACCAAAAGTTCGTTCGCTTTCAACGAGGTCATAAAAACTGGATTAATCATGCCCGATATGGTTTACCTTATACCGTAATCATTCTTCCTTCTTCACTGGTGATAAAGAATGGATTGAGGATGTTTCCGGTTCAAAATGCACACCGGACAAAACAACAACACGTTCTGAATGCAGTAATTTCTCAACAATCTCATGTGGATTCCACAGTCCCCAAATGCAGGAGTTTTGTTTGTTAATGTGGTCCCTCAGCGTGATTTTTTGAAGACATCTGGAATCGGTTCTCATTTGCGCCAATACTTATGCAGCTAACACACAATGGTGACCACGTTTGAGGGCTTCAATTCTTCTCAGCTGAGTTTTGTAAGCAGGGTGATCCAAATACTTCGTCACATTACTCTGAGAGGCCTAACTGTTACGAATGACGAGGCACTAATGGATTTGAGTTCTTGGCCACACTATAGCTGAAAGCAACAATGGTTTTGGACGACTAGCTGAAAGTAATACATAAAGGCAGGCTTTGCTCCCGTACCGAGCAGGTATTACTCAGTTTTTTAATAATGTTTAGAATTGTCTACTCAGTTTGTCGATTTCTTCTTATTTCCTTTAGAACTCCTCCAGTGAGCATATGACACATGTGAGGACTATGGGTTTGATTGTGTTCCGGGATTTGTCGATCTCTGCCACCCCGTTCTCTACAGTTCTTCAACATGTTTGTGCGGTTTTCCCGGTCTTCGCCTTTCATGGGGGTTCCAGTCAAGAACCTATTTCGGAGTGTGTTCAGGGCCAATCCAACGCCATCTCACACCTGTAGAAGAGTATTGATTTTACAATCGACTTCAGCCATCGCAATTTTGTTTTTAATGATATTTCTTTGGACCTCCATATTGGGCGCAGCTGCTTTCACAATCTTTATTCGATGGACAATATCTTCATCCGCTCCGCAGAAGTTGAAATTACGCTCCCTAGGTAGCAGAAAGTTTCGACTCTCAATAGTTTTTCCGTGGAGGAGGATTGGGTCATTCTTAATGAGGTTAATTCGTAGCTCTGTTTATTTTGGGCTGTTGATCTTGAGGCCAATTCTCGCTGCTTCAGTTTGTAAAGTATCCAGTTTGGTGTGCATATCTCGGTGCGTCAGGGTCAGGAGGCAGTTATCGTCTGCAAAGTCCAGGTCTTCTAATCCCTCTGTGAGTCCTCAATGGATTCCCTTAGCTCCATTAGTCACTACTTTCCGTATTATTTGGTTCAGCGCTACTATGAATAGAATAGGCGAGAACAAATACTCGTGAAGTACTTGTTCCTTGTATTCACTGTACATTGCCTTAATTAGGCGCACTACTTTTTCTGGAACTCCGTAATTTCTTAACGCTGACCACAGACTTTTTCAGTCTATGCTGTCAAATGCCTTTCAAAAAGACAAAGATCAGATATAGGGGCGACTGATATTCAAGCGTTTGCTCCACTATGATTCTTAAGGTGTTGATTTGGTCTGTAGAGCATCTGTTCTCTCTGAAGCCTGCTTGCCCCTTTCTTAATCTTCCATCCAGTGCTATCCAGATTCGAGTTTGCCGATAAAAGTGATCAAACGTATTAGATTAGCCCCACGCGAAAAATTTTTAAACGATGTTTTTTGCTGTTCTGTACTGGATGACGCCATGATTACAATTGAGTAAGTTGCCATTTGGTTTTTCGTGACGCTAGGCGCTATCTCTTAGCTGCAAGTCGTCAACAACCCTAATCTCAATAGGTAAACTCTATACATGCATAATAATTAAGAAATTAGTATTTTGTAATCTTTGAGATGAAGACAACGCTGCTGAAAATTTTCAAAGAATTTGAATTAATGACGCTATAGCTGAGGTTTGGCCGAAGCTTCATTGAGTACCTAGAGAATTTAATACCTAGAAGATAAAAGGATAAAGCGAAAAATATAAATATATGAGGACACAAATAGTTTATGTACATGATTACACGCAAGAAAGTAATAAAAAATGAAATTTTTTCCTAAACTTTTTAGGATACATCTGGTGTAAAATATATAAGAATTAATATACAGAAATATTGCAAAGACATTAAAACAACATACAATAGAACAACAGCTACTGAAAAAATATTATTATAAAATCTACATTTAAGTTTATTTTACATAAAGCGTTAGCAAAATCAGGAAATGGATATGCAAATTTATTAAAAGAAAAAAAAAAGAAGAAATTCAACATTCGCGTTTTCTTTCCACATTTAGCCAGCAATCTAAATCTATGAGAATGCCACATTTCGCGAAAATACGTTACCGAAATAAATCAAGCCAAAAACGAAATTTCGATCAGTGAGAAAGTTTGCAATCAGCAGAAAGAAAAGGAAAACTTGAATACAAATCAGAACTTAATTGGAAAACTTTTGATATAGCATTATTATATTCGAGTGTATCATGTGAAAATATTTCAACGTTGAATAACTTCAACCCTAAGCAAAACTTGGAAAGATATACTTGCAGAGAAATTTATTTGTGAATTCTGATTAGTAATATCGGAACATCGAATGTATAATGAGATTTATTCGGCTAGCAACACAACACATATTGAAGAAATGTTTACAATATTTCATCAGAGAATTACAGCTTGAATTGACTAACTACATAATTTGCATAAAAATGAATTTTTTGATAACAAATAAACAATATTGTTTAAAGAAGATTCATAGCAACAAAACAAATTGATAATGATGTAGTTAGTAGAGGAAAAACGAGGATGAGCATATAATTTACGGAGTAACCGGTGAGGGCGCCACGGGCGCAATATGGCGGCGATTTGAAAGTCTAGAAATCTGCATGATGGTAATGCAGGTACTCTATATCATTGCTTGCCCTTGAGGTTAGTTCTACAGAATATTGTGAATATATCGGTTGGGGAATAAAAAGAAAACGTTAATAAAACGTATGTTTCCATATATGCAGTTTATATTTAATTAAAAATTTTTATCCACTCTGTATATCGTCAAAATGGAAGTAAAATATAAAAACACTAAGAATAAAGAACTTAAATCATATTGCGGGCAGTGTCCAAATATCTCAAATTTGATGCAATTAATACGCCACTTTCAATTCAACTTTGTATTGAAAGTGGCGTTTTGGTATACTATTATTTTGAGTAATGTGAATTACATTAACGTTTTAAAGCCAATTTCAGTGACATCGACGTTTAGATACAATTAATACACCACTTTCAATTCAATTTTGTATTAAAGTTTCGGTATAGCATTATTTTGGGCAATGTAAATTGCATTCACGTTTTAGAGCCAATTTCAATAATGTTTCGATGCAATTAATACGCTACTTTCAATTCAATTTTATATTCAAGTTTTGGTATAACATTATTTTGAGCAATACTACATTAATGTTTTAAAGCCAATTTCAGTGACATCGACGTTTCGATGCAATTAATACTCCACTTTTAATTAAATTTTGTGTTAAAGTTTCAAAATAGATGTAATAATTGTGACGAGCTCCCACTCACGACGCTACTAATGGGGAGCCTTAGCGACTTGTCACAGATGGGGCAAACAAATATCTTATTATTTAGTGAATAAAAACTGCTTTCGGAAATACGTTCCTCGGGCACTATATCCGTTTAAGGTGAGACTGAACGCTGGAACTGATGTTGGTGTATCTCCGGTCCTCAGTGGCTTACTGAGGGCACAGTTAGCTGCGAGTCTTACGAGATGTCCAAGATTCGTGTTCTTGTGGGCAGCTGTAATCAATTTAATGCTGATGATTGAAACAACATTAACATTTTAACAAAACTGTCTATTGTTCTTCATAGACATTACAAACGGAGAAAGAAATACATATTCAATTAAATGTAAATAATAAACAAAAGGTTAAATTAAATCGACAACGCAAAATGGAGGTTAACTAAACAAAAACAGTGACTGGACAACGTGACTACACCTGACTGTGAATCACAAGCCAGATGTATAGACTCTCGGTAGATATTGAGAGAAAAGGAAAGCACTATTAAGACGCGTAATGCCGTGAACCACACACATCAAGTCTTCAAGTGACTACAACTGACTGTGAACCACAAGCCAGCAGCATACACTCTAGTAAGATAGGAAGTAGGTTGATGGAAAAGGATAGGAAGATAAACAGTGCTATTCAACATACATGCAATTCAATCAAACAGTATATTATAGAAAATCGTATATAATATGCTTTACTGTGCGTCATGGGTTTGTGTGTGGTCATTCACATGACACTTTATTTCCGTGACATGGTCCATCCACACAATCCTATGCAAATCTCGGATATATCCCTAACATCTGTGTCTATATAACACACAACTCCAGTCAAATATTCTCTTAAAGCCTTTCCCACGCTTACAGCAGAAAGCAGCGGTAGAAGTATATCATAGCGTATAGTGAATAGCGCAGCGAGTATATTATGATAGCAAGCGGCGGACCAAATAAATATTTGCACACACGTATACACACAATTAACGTGTATCATAGTAACACGCACGCAGCAGGACAAAACAAGCAATTGTCCATCTCTCTCTATCGCATGTAAGGCATACACGACAAACAGGTGATGCGTGACACTTTCATACATTCTATTGTTTACACATAACTCTGTTCAATCTGTCTCAGGTTTCCGGAACCTATCTATTTTAATTATTGTCTCGTAACAAAACTTCATTACATAACATTATTTAGAACAATTTTGATGGTATGAACCTTTAAAATGCAGTATGTTCAGCTCAGATAATACTTCAAATAGATTTAAACTGATAGCAGCTGTTAGGAAACAAGTTGTGAACGTGGTAGGGAGGAGATTGTTTTATACCACGGTTTAAGAGCGAGGTGTTATACTTGGGGTGATGATAGATAAATCGCTTAAGCTGGGAAAGCATGTTAAATATACGGCTGATGAAGCTAATGTAGTCAGTTCCCAAATAACTAGACTAACGCCTCGAATGAGGGGTACGGGGATCGGGATTAGGAAATACTTATGCAGTGACACAGAGTTGATGGCACTGTGTACGGCTCCAGTTTGGGTGGAAGCCTTGGATACTGCGAAGACTGCAGGGTTGCTTGACCGCACCGTATCTGTTTGGACATTGTGTGTTATTGCGGGCGGTAGTACCAATAAGGCTCTAGGCTAGAGAGAGGACGAGGGTATATGTGCGCAAGACGTCGAATTGCAGATTAATACCTAAGGTTAAATGGTGGTATGAGGCGAAAAAGAGGTAGTTCAAACTAGTACCTATCGCAGGCTTTAACTGCTCATGGTAGTTTTGGCGTGTATTTGCATCGCATCGGGCTTCCGTCCGTCCGATGTCTGCGATTATGGTGGCAGTGACACTGTAGAACACACTTTGAGTGCGAGGCTTGGACTGTGGAACGACAAAATGTAGCGATGTACCTAGGAGAGAACTTCAAACCAGACAGAATTGGGAAGAGAATCTGTACGGACAACGAGGTCTGGAATGGTTTTTCCTATTTTGTAACGTCAATTCCGGGGGAAAAAGCAATAAAGGAAAGAGGTTACGAGGTAATCGCCTGACCAGCCTGGTAGTCAACAAAGCGACTTTTCTCTCGATAAACAAGAAAGAAAGGTTCTAGCTGATAGGAAACTGGTACATTTTAATCTGAAACAGATTCAATTCGTAGGGAAACTAGTTTGATTAAAAGTGCTTGTTATGGGGATTCACATATTTTTCAATTGCGACCCGATGTTTACAATTCGAAAGTTGATCTGCTACTGAATGGATTTGCATCTATTTTACACTAGCTATCTAGATATTCCTAGCAATGTGGATCGTAACGTATTGCATCTTTATACTTTATATCTGTTCATACTGCATTTAAAGAGCAATATTAATTTTGTATTCTCTTCATTTCCCGATTGGTATGGACATCACCATATTTCAGAACGGATCGCGCTGCATTTAGAAACTATCTTCGTTCTTCATTTACATTCTTCATTGCATCATACAATGTCAAAACATGACTTTGTTATCATTTTTATGAACTCTATATAGGTCACACCGGATGATACGGTTTTACTTCCTGCTTTCCAAGAAATCTATGCATGACTCATCTTTTTTTTACATGAAATCTATTCGTGTTTTTGGTCATGGAATGGATGTCTCATCGTTTTTCTTCGAATTCAATTGTTTCTCCAATGATTGTTCATTTCTCTAAGACACTTCTTTCTCTCTCTATCTCTATCTATCTAACTTTCAGGACGAGCGACCACAATTGGTACTTCAAATCTTTTATCGGAGGTAGATGTAGTAAATAAATTTCGGAAGGTTTTCCATAGGCAGTTCTCCTGAAAAGACCTACAAAGTTCTTACGTACAAATAGAAAATCAGTTTCAATTCAAACCAATTAATAATTTTTTGTTCAAATAATTTTGCCATACATAAGAATAATTATCTTTTTTTAGTCACCATTGCAATATGTTCGACATCATGACCATGTCATCCTAGATACAACAAATTCACCAACTGAGCCATCAGAAATCTTTTTATCAAACACCAGCGATGTAGCACAATTTCATGGAACCAAACGACGCATTTCGGATGGGTACGTATTCCAGTTTTTTATTTTAATAATATTGGTATATCTGATCGTCAACTTCCTTTAGGGATTTAATATTGTCACATTTAAATTTGTGACATGGAATTGTGTGAGCCCTAACTGGATAAATAAATTCAAATTTTCAGATAAAACCCATCCAATTCTACCGGGAGATATTTGGAGGTTTTAAGAAGTTCAAACAAAATAAAATTCACAATTAAATAATAATTATTAGAACTCTTGCTTGATTAAAGCCCAAGATTTAAGATTAATAAAGCAAGTACGGTCCATGAATTAATAAAACACAATTCAAATAAAACACATCATTTTTAAATAATAAAACAGGTCTGGTTTTATTTGATATACATAGATGTTAATACGAACGCAACATAATTTTCCTCAAAGTTGAAAATAAATAAAATAACGACCAAGCAACATTTAATTAATAATAATAATTTGTGAGTAATTAATAAATGATTGTTTGGCCGGCAATATAACAAAATATAATCCGATTCTGATTAATTCAATAAAAGTTAATAAATTGTTAACTTGTTGGGAAATGAAAATTAGTTACATTAAAATAAAATTTTTACTCAGAATAAAATTCAAAGAACTTTAAATGTTTCAGTTCCTTAATCAAAATTTATAATAAAATTAATGTCTATTCACATCTGTACATCTGTCATAATTCACACACAGAAATGGGCGCGTAATAAACTTTAAGTCTAAACTTATCAAAATCTAATAAAGTCTGTGTTCAATCAAACTGAATTGTAAAAATATATAAAATATTCCTCGTATAATTAAGGTGTACTATATTTTGTTTAGTATAAGTTATGCATAGTATTTTTTTTTTTGATAAGTTAATTGTTTGTTGAAATACGATCGCAAAAGTACCATTTCAAAATCGTATGGAAATACACACTTCACTCTAGGTCACGTTGAAATTACAAAACATATCTGTTTTATTACATGTATGTAACTTAATATTTTACGAATCAGCTAGGTAATCACTAATTAAACTATATTATGAATTGTTTACGTTCTACATACGTTTTATTATGTGCATTTTATTGGTATCAGAATATATTTGGGACATGATCCAAATTCAAATGTTCAAAGAATGTTTACTTTTCAAAATGTTTAAACTTATATTATAATTATAATTATAATATAAGTTCTTATATTATAATTTATAACACACATAACGTGTGCCCTTTTATATTGTTAAATTACTCACGTTATTCTAGTTTTAATCTGTATATATTTGTTGATTTTTGTTAATAAAGATGAAGTTGTTGTTTTGATATTCATTTAGCCACTATGGTGTTTTGTTTATCTCGAAATTTTCTCTTAAGTTTGATTGTTGAATGAATTTGCGTTCTTGGCGCTGAATATAAACAAATTAAAGGTAAATAAAGTGGACTGTATAAATACTGCACTACTCACCACACAAGATGCTTACAAACTGATGTCCGGGTATTCACCGCAGTAGAAGTTAGTTCCGCCACACAACCAATCACAGCTAGTCTATGAATCTTGCACAAATCGTACGATGTGAACAGTTTCATAGCGCGTCTGATTGTACGTGGCGTGGTTACAAACTTAGACGAAGTAAAGTTTAAATGCACTGATTGTTTGAATACACTAACATTGACTAAAACATATGCGGTGTCATTCTTTTGTATTCTTTTGAATATGCATTAATTTAAATAAATTTTTTTGTAATAATATTTTGAAATAATATGTTCTTTTTAAGGCATTGAGTATAATAAGCTCACCTTACTCAATTCATTGAAAGTATTCAATTCAACGGTTCTGAATTTTATAGATAAATGAAACAAACTAATTTTCTTTAACAATTTGTGTAACTACGATTATCAAATAAAAATTCTCTCAGATCGATCACAACTGAAGTAGACACATATTTTTACGACAGTTGTTAATTCTGAATATCTTTTCTACTGAATTCCGCTTTTTATCTGTTCATCTCGGCTTATGCCGAATATTTCGTAGTGAGCTTCGGTAGAAGTTTGTTGCATCTGTGCATCACTCTTCTGTGTATTAAAAACTCTTTGACACTAAATTATGTCTTTCATTATCTCTCTGTAACACACTGGAGCGCAAAACTTATTCGCGTAAAAATACTACTTTCTTTATTCTTATGTTTCTAGCTTCTTTTTGTCGTGGCAAGTTTTTTCCTCTAGTCCATCTACAATGTGTTACATGTGTTCAAACTCTAACGCGTGTATCTATTACTCACGCTGAAGATAATAAAACAAATAAGGCCATAAGATTATGTCATCAGTGAAACAGCAGAATTTTAATATGTACTAATATCTTTGGTATTCTATCTACCCAGAGGCGGAATAAGGTTGATTGAGGCGCGGGGCGCAGAAGAAAATATTGAGTTCTGTACCTTAAAAATAAAGTGGACAGTTTAGGTTTTCCGGGGCTTCTAAAGCATCTGGGCCCAGCGCCAACCCCCTTCCCTCTCCCGCCTGCGACTCCCTTTAAATACGTCTTTGTATCTACCAGTTTCTTTTTAATAGTAAGACAAAGTGGTATTATAAGTATATTGTACTGGGTGATCCATTAAAAATGACTCTAGGCCATCTTAGTGGTCAAACGAAACCTGGAAATGATTTAGAGAATTGTAGGACGATCTGTAAATGGTGAAACCGTACACCAAAACGTAAAATGTTTATTTGATACAATATTTACCAAGTCAAGATTTTTTTAAAAAGATGAAAATAAGAATTTCTAAGTAAATCAACATACTTTTTTCGCCTATAATAATTTCCTTCTAACTAGTCATTTAAGTGTTGGAAGCAGTAGTAACCGTGATTTGAATAAACGCTTGTAAGTACGGTTCTGTTTAATCGAATTTTTCAATCTTGATCTTGTCGAAAACAACTTTTCTTTGCCAAACGTAATATTTATAAATTCGAACAAATCTAAATTCCATCAAATATTTTAAGAAACGTGTAAATGTTATCCATTTGTCTTTAAATATCGATTATTCTGGTTCCAGTGAACGGAATTTAATAATTTTGAACTCGTTAGAAATGACTTTTTCTTGGCCTATAGATAGTTTTCTGGAAATTCCAATTTTTAGAAAACCTCCGGTTCGAAGGTCACAGGTTCAATCCGGTTCGAAGGACCATGAACAAGTATGAGCTTTGAAGGGCTTTTTATACTTGTTGGCTCGATGATATCAGTTTTTTTAAGTTTTGTTCACCATACACTGGTGATATTAGGACTTAGAACAGTGGGTGCTAAATAATGTAACATCATCTAGGCAAAAAATCTCGTTTTATTGATAAAATAATCAGTCTTATATTTGAAAATGATATACTACGTAAGTACAAATAATAACAATAAATTGTACTCCTATTTACATTATTCTTCATTTAGTTAGACCTTTAAACATGCTGTTTCATTAATTAATTTAGCTGACAATGTTTTGAAAGCGTGCCAGGTGGGTTTTAGTTCACACAGATGTACTTTGTGCGTAATAAATGCAACCTAAGTGTGCTACTGTAACATATTATCTTGTTTTGATTTGTGAAATACTAAACTTGAAATCGATATGTCTGTCACGTAGCTTGTATCAATACAAATTACATCATTTATACATACTTAGTTTTTTAAACATGTGTAATAATTTTCTTTACATTTTCTAAGAGAATTTTTTTATTAAATGGTCTTAGTTGGCTCTTTTTATTTATGGGATTTTGATAAATCTATATGTACTAAATGCCATAAAATATCAATAATAATAATGCAGGAAATCAGAAATAATAACAATTTTAAATTGAAAAGAATATCATAATTTCAAAAAAATGTTTCTTGACCGTTTTTCACTATCCTGACGTGGACAACTTGTATATATTAAGCATTCTACTTTTTGCTATTTAGTTACACTATCTAGGTCACGATTCTCTAAATACTTTCCAGATTTTTCTCTCCGCAGTTTTTCATAAATTCTAGCAAATGTTTTAGAAAAAAACTGCATCATTTGGCATCATAAAAATGGCATCATTTTTAAAAGAAACTTAGTGCTTTTAGGATGTTTATGGCTTTTAGGCCGCTTATGGCGTTTAGGGTCTTTATGCTGCTTAGGACCTAGAACGGGCTGGCAGCTTCAGGCTTTTGAGGGCGCGGTGCCGGGCGTTTATGTTTTTGGGATTAAGGACCTTAAGGGTTTTTTTTATTCATAAATGAAAAATTTTAGAACGGGGTCGGGCGCGCCGTAAACGGAAATGCCGACCTCTAATAGAGATGTATAATTTGGTACAAAAACACGCCGTCGCAGGGAGGGGGAGCGCTGATGTCTTATTTTCTTTTCCTAACGAAAGCATTCTGACTAGCATAATGACAACAGCTGCCCTTCCCCTTCCCCACCTCTCCCCCTTTCCTTTGATTTATAAGCTGCTATGTACGTCCATGAATGCATTTCATGTTCAGGTGAAATATAATGAGCATTTTGCTTAAACTTACTCATACTATTTCATCGTACATCTAATATTAATAATACGAGTTAAAGAAAGTCTAAAATCAAAAGGCAGGCAGCTATTTATCGCGCTTTGAAATTAGTTGAGATGAAAGAAAAGTTTATGTGTCTGAAACAGAATGTGTGTTGAAAAAATTGAGTTTTTCCATCTAGTTCAGATGTTTTAATTACACGTCGACACGAATCGCAAAGAAAATGAGAAGAGGAAATGGAAAATACCACTAGGTTGTCAGACGGACTGAACGTGAGGGTGACCAAATTCTCACATGTTTTACAACAAAAAATTAATATTTTTCCGCTTCTAATTATCTACCGAATCTATTTCAATAATAAACGCTTTTTAATTGAGATTTTCTGTATTAATACTCTCAAAACATGTTAAAAACAATTAAATATTATCTATTCCTCCCAACTAATTTCAGTTTTGGTGTTTTGCTAAAACTAAAGAACCATTTTATGGGTTGGTACTTATACCTCGTGTGAACATATTAATTGTCAATTTCCTCGATTGGAAATGGTAAATATTTAAAAGTGTTTTCAGAAATTGGGTCTACAAGTCCACGAAGGGTCTACGAAGCACAAAAGTGACAGAAGAGCGGATGCAGGTCACGGCAAAACGGACAGTGAAACTGTCTGCGCCGTAAGAATATCTTGTCACGTTATTATTAGAGAGCCTGTTACTCCCCAACGTGATATTGATAAGAGGGGAATCTTTTGAAAGGGGTAACGCAGCATTCTCCTCTTACTCACACAGGTACCGTATCAATCAGTTCTTAGACAATGTGAATACTTGCTTTAATTTATCTACTGCTCCTCATAATTTAGAACGGCCATAGTCCGCGCCGTCGGCAAATAGGAGGGGTGGGGGATTCATGGGAATTCAATACCTTTGTATGTATTCTCGAGATCATTAACAATTTAGGATTTATTTCTTATAAATAATGAATTATATTTATATCTCGTAAGAGTTTGTGTGAGGTCTATGTAGCTTTTAAACCTTTTTCGGAATACATTCATCTAATGTATTCCAATTGATCACTTCTCAATATATTTTACTAATTATTTTCGACGATGATTAATGCGAATCGAATCAGATGTGCTTGCCTCGCACACACTAATGTAACACATACATTGTACTTTCACCTATTATTGATTTCTTATCAATTAAATGGGTTTATTTTCACATACAATGCTAATAGCGTTGTACCATTCTCCCACTCTGCTTGTTGCATAAATCTATATTCCTATGTAAAAGAATTTGTGAATTTTGAACGTTTTGGTGTTGGAGTCCACATTTTAATTAATTAAAACCAAGTTTACCAAAAACTCCATTTACTGATTGAACATTTTAAGTGCCTTCAGCCTATGAGGAAACAATAACAGCCTACTTATCCATGCGGAACAATAAACGCCTACTTGACAATTGTTTCGGAGAGACATAAACCCTTCTTCAGAAGAACTTGACCATATTTTCAATGCCACATTACAATATGTCATTATCACTTTTTCTTTTTGGTTTTTTAAGCAAGTATTTTTTGAAGTATTTTTATGTTATGATAAATTATACATAATTAAAAACTAGTTTAGTAGCCGAAGCTACTAAGATGTCGAAGTTACTAAGAATTTTTCATAAAATAAAAAAATTCCAAAACGCAAATGTGATAACGACATATTGTAATGTGTCGCAGTCGCATTGAAAATATGCTCAAGTTCTTCTGAAGGAGGTATAATTGTCTCCTGATTGGGTGGAGGCTCTTATGTTCAATAAAAAAAATGGAGTTTTTGGAAAACAAATGCTCAAACTGTCTATTATGAAACTAAATTGGAACGAGGCCAATTTTTCTCGTTACAATATGAGGAGCGGAAGATTTATGACTTGGCGAATGCGTGCGTAGGCGAATCCAAAAGTTCAAGGCAATCTGGTGTGCGATGCTTGACGGGCGAAGCACGTCAGACTGCCTTGTTAGAAATTTCCCAAAATGTACCCAAGAGCAGCCACAGACCGCAGCATTAAGCTGTCCGCGCCATAGGATATGAAGATCGGGGGATGTATGAGTTGGCAAATTCGCGCGTAGGCAAATGCAAAAGTTCAAGACCAAAATGTCTAAGTGTCCTGTTAGAAATTTCCCTAAAGTTATTCAAGCGCGGCCGCAGGCCGTGACACAGCGGTACGCTCCTCTTCTGTTCAAACGCCCGTGGTCCGGGCCGTTGTCAAATATGATTCATCCGTAGGCGATTTATGGGATAGATGAATTAAATTTTTATTGTTGTAACTTTTAATATAATCCTTGTATGTACAATATTTATATGTCGTAAGAAAATAATAATTCCACGTTCATGATGTAATCCAGATTATTACAATAAATTCATATAGTTGGCAACTCGAATCAATTGATGTTGAATAAAGTTTTCTCGGGTTTCCCGGAAAATTGAAAATGTTAATTTCGCATCTGCGTGCGACAGGCAGGCGACCGCCGCTCTGTTTTCGACTTTTGGCTTTCTAGAGTTTGACGTACTTTATACACGTTAGTGCTACTCGCAAACGGTTTTAAATTGATTTTTCGAAAATTGCTTCCAACAGATGTTTTCAGTCTTAGTGTAGAAATTATAAACATATGGTATGCAAGCAACAAATTATTTTCTGTGTCGAGATGTATAAGGAAGAATCACGTGACAATGAAAACATTTTTGCATAATCTTTTTATTATTCGTTTTACGTAATATTTTTAACCTAATGTGTAATTATAAAAAATGATTACTTTACAAAACAATACACTACAAAATACCTTTATTTAGCATAAAATATCCTAATACACTGCAAACTAAATTGCATACAACATATTCTATATTTAAAGAAAATAATCCACATAAAATTCTTACACCTAAAGCTCTAAATTGATAATAAATTGAAATTAGACCCTACATACCCCACTCCACCATCTAACCATTCATCACCTCTTTCTTCCCTCTCTTTTTTAATCCTTTTAATATACCGTTCATTCTCCTAATTACTCCCTTCCCTTTCATGACTGTTTCTCCCATGATTTTTACAATTAGCTTACGTCCATTCCTCTTTCATTCATGCATCTTCTCCAATTCTTTGCCTCCTTCTTTTAATCAACATTAAACCTTATTTCCTCACATTCTTTTATCCAGTGATTCCATTGGTCTACCTTCTGATTGCACAAACTACATTTCTTTTCGTTAGCACTAATTCAATATCTGTGCCCTCTTTCTTAATTTCCACATCTAAATATTGCAATCCTCCTTTTCTCCTTCATACTAAATCCTTCCAACAAGTACTCCGGCATCTTCCCAATTACTTTTAATTCATCATACTTTCTATCATTCCTGCATTCCTCCATCCTCACACTTATTTCTTGCTCTTCTACATTCATCAACATTCTCTCCAGCGTATCCTCGCAATCCTATCTTCATTTTCCCTATTATACCATTCGTCCATCAACCATCCACACCTTTCATACATCTCTTTACGATTCTTCGTTCAACCATTCATAAACTCTCATTTTTTGGGTTTCTTAAAATCTCTACATATACTCTCTTCACAAGTCTCCCTTCTTCGCCCATCATAACTTTCTTTTCATATTTGACTAGTTTTTTAAAACCCTTTATCCATATCTTGTGTTCCTTAAGCTCATGTAGTACTATATCCGGCGGTGTACATCTGTCTAATCCCAACATTCTCTTCAAATCCCATTCTCTCAATTGTCTTTCTTTCTTTCACCCCCATACCTCTACTCCATACATCAATATACTCCTTACATACACCATATATCCCAGATATTTATACTTCTTAGCATTTTGAATTTTTAACCCATTTATTTCAAATTCATCCTTTCTATTTTCTCTACCCTCTCGTTTGCATACCATCATTTTCGTTTTGCTCACATTCATTTCCATACCCCTCTTCTCCATATATCTATTCACCCTTCCAATTAACTCTTTCATTTCCTCCCTGGTACTTGTTGTACACACTATGTCATCGCGTAGCTCAGTGACCATATTCTTTTACCACCTATATTCTCAACGCCATCCTGCCCCCTATTCAACACCTCTTCCAGATCAGAAACATAGATGTTGAAGAAACCAGCGCTTAGCGGGCAACCCTGTCTTACCCCCTTTCCCGCCGTTCACCATTCAGACACCTCATTTCCAACCTTTGTCCTTACCAGTATCTCTTCATATAAGTCTTTTCGCACAAATATTGTGTAAACTTTTTTCCCATCCTTATCTCCTCATTTATTATAAAGTTTAATACTACAACCGTTCCTTTCACACAATCCGATTGACTTGCCGACAAGATCTTTTTCTCACTCATTACACTTTCTAACTTTCTATGTATAATCCTTGCATAAAGCCTATATGTACCATTCATTATCGTGATCCCCCTGTAATTCTTCACAACGCTCCTATTCCCTCTCTTATACACCGGCAGCATCTTTCCTTGCTTCCAATCATACGACATAGTTTCTTCTCCCATCCATACCTTATTCATACCTCCCACTAACGCACTCACTCCCTCATTTAATTCCTTTCATACATCCACATGCACCCTATCAGGTCCAGCGGCTCCTCCCTCCTTTATTCTCCTAATTTCTTCCCTTACTTCCATCGTAATTTTCTCTCCACTCCATTCCTCCTCATCAGATCACTTCTTTCTATATTAGTACTAGTAGCCACATTTACTCCCCCTATCAATTTTTCTTGCATGCTTCCTCCCACTTTTTCTATGTACCCATATTCTGCTTCTTGCTATTTCTCAAATATTTCCAAATTTCTCTTTCCGTCCATATAGCATTTATAACTTCCTTTTCTTTTATTTATTTTTCTTCCCAATATTTCCTTCCCTCCTCTCTCAATTCCAATTTTTTTACATATTCCTCCCATTTAGTTTCGCCTAACCTTGCCTTCCTTAAAGCCTCCCCAACTTTTATCTTGTTGTCTATCCATTTTTATCATATACCCTCATATTATCTCAATAATTTCATTTTTTCTTTTGTGTATTGAACAACATTTCTCCTTTGGTTTTCTGCATTATTTCCTCCATCCCTCCCACGTCATCCCATTTCACTTTTCCCATTCTCTCCAGAAATCTTTGTTTTGTATTTCTACTGCGATCAAATCCTACTTCCTCCTTTCCTCTTCGCTCTTCCACCTTCATATCATTCTTCCTCAATTCCACCTTCCATATTACCAATGGAAAAGTGGTCTGACTCCACTCTCCCACCCACTTTTATTTCGGGTAATTTCTAACAGGGTAGTAGCCTAAAACTGTTCATTCGAATATAATAATAATTATTATTATTATTATGAAGCAGTAGATAGATTCTCAAATATTTTAATTCTAAATAATTTATAAACTAATTTCACCTAATGTCCAACTTTCAACTACATTTATATACTCGATTATTTATATACGAAATCAAAAACAAGTATTGCATTTATAACTTGAAAGATCATTTTTATATGCGTTCCTAGTTTAAATAAGTTTTTATGAAAATTAAACAAAACTTATTTATAGCCTAAAATCTTGTAAACTATTAAAGTATATATGTGTACATCTGTGCAGAATATTTCTATTGTAAAATCTACAATAAAAATTCTGAATTTTGAATCGGGCAAACGTTAAATACGCGACGAACATCTGGCCGGAAAAAAGGTCCAGGTGTTACCATATTGCGAAAACCCGCGCGTGTGCTTGACTTGATTCGATCGTCTTGGAAATATGTCATACATAATCCAGACGTATCGTTTTCTAAAAGCCTTTTTCACATCGGATGATAGAATAATTTATGGTCACAAAACTAAAAATATCAATTGCCATGCTTAAATTATCTATAATAATGGCAATCCCATAAGGAAATAAAACAATTATATAATAGGGATTGAACAATTGGGAAAATAAATTTAAAAATCTACCGCAATGGTGTCAGCTTGGAAAGAATATTAGAGCAAATAAAAAAAAATTTGAATTAAACAAGAAATTAAACTTATAATTAAACACGAATTTAACTTAAAATTAGGGCTCATTTTATGTAGTAATATGCCTTTAATGTTTTAAATATGTAATTTAATAGAAATTTAATTAAATAATTGATTTAGAGTACTGCGCAATTTATTAAGATAAGGTCAAAATAAGACGCGAGGTACTTAATAATAACGCAAAAATTAACTCGTTTATTCTAAAGTTTAATCAATCAAGTTCACGTATTAATAACAAAATAATAAATGTTTAAATTCAAAATATGTTAAAACAAAATTACTCATAACAAAAAAAATCAATGAACTACAAACAATTATGCAAATAATTATGCTAGATGTTTTGTCAATAAAATGAAACATGTGCGTATTTGAAATTAATATGTTATATTTTATTAAACGTCTATCTGTCTGGTAAACTTGCAAAATCATCAAACTGAATTTTACACACGATGTACATCATAATAATTACTTTTGTTTTGTTTATATTTTATAATAATTGTAGAAGCGATGACTTTGAACTAATTAAAAAATAATATAACGCAGATTAGTTAAATTTGCAATAAAAAAGGAAACTAATATCTTTTAATGATATTTAAATTATAAAAATTTTATGGAAATATTTCGTGGACCGCATTCACTTGAAATTTATACCATTAATAAATTTTTCATAGCTGCGACATCTTCGACATCAGAATTATTTAAATTTATTGACTCAATCATGCACATTTAAAGGAACCAGAAACGCTTCCAGGATTATTAATGGTACCAGGAACGTACCGAATAATTCTCGTTCCGTTTAAAACTTAATAATCTATTCCTCATACATACAAAGAGAAAACATAAAATCAAGTATTTAATCATTTTTATTAACTAGTAGTGCGCTGCATTATATTTTATTGTGTGCATTGTTGTTACTTTTATTTAAAATTAGCTTTTTAATATTAATTAAACAAATTAAACTCACAAGTATTCCAAAAACTCCATTTGAATTATAGAATTGTAGGTGTTCAATACGAACAATATCAAAATGATATGTTGTTGACATGTTTCGGGAAAACAATCTTCCCATCATCAGAACTATTAAATATCAAAAGCTATTAGGTGAGAATATAAAATTAAATTTAATGTAAAAAATGAATTACTTTTTGATTTTGATTGTTTTAAGATTGTTATTTTCATAATGAAAATAATATTAAATTCTTTTTTAGATATCTTCAAGTGAAGCTCACCCTGATTCATTTAACTCCGCTAGAGTGGGTAAATTTGTCAAATTGGAGCACGTATGAGGTTCCTGTCTAAAGTTTATTAATACATTAATTTATACGTGAACTATAAAACTAAGGGATATTACATAACAACAAAAACCATTTGTCATTATGAAAAGATCCCACAGTCAATTTGTTAATGAAGATTACTTTTAAGTGTAAAATGTTATTGAATGCATAAGAGCACATAGATCAAACAAGTGACATTTAAGTTTATTGTATATAACAGAATATTTAAATTTATAATGAGTTTTTATTTAAAATTTATTATTGCTAAGTACATTCCCATCATTGTCTCTATAACCGATTAGAATCACATTCCTTTACTAGCACACGCATAATTCCAGACGGCAAAGTCCACTTTTACCCACTAATGATCTGTCTCCAAACAATATCGATTTCCTGTTTCTACCGGTGACATTAACGCATAGTACACTCAGTTCACCGCTGTAAACCGCCCCCCTACATTCTCTGAACCACGCATTCTGTCTAGCTCATTTCTTCCGATTCTTTGTATAATCAACAACATAAAAACAATTAGTTCCGTCGGCAAAAGTGATACTAATCTTCCGTTCAAAAATTAATTTTTCGGCAACTCCGCAAAATATGCATCCGTTGCCGTTATCACCTCCTCATTTGTATCGAATCTCTTTCCACCAAGCCACTTTTTCAAGTTTGGGAACAAGAAACAATTTGATGGAGGCAGATCTGACGACTATGGAGAATGGGAGCCGGCGATTCGTAATCAAATTAGATGAATTTTGCGGTTACAACGGAGGACCAATAAGTCAGCGCGTTTTCTTTATGGAACAGAAATTTCTTTTGGAGCAACTGTTCGTTCTTTCTTTAGTTCTGCATCAAAACGGATCAGTAGATTAGCATAATATTGACCAGTTATTGTGCTTTCCTTCTCAAAATAGCCAGTAAAGATTAGATCTCCGGAACCCCAAACGATCGTCGCCATAACCTTATTGGCTGAAAAAACGGTTTTTCATATTTCGGAGCACGTTCATGAGGGCATCAGGGGAAGTCCATAGCATTGATTGTGCTTTAATTTCAGGCGTATAACGATGTATTCAAATTTCATCTGCGGTGACATATCGACGGAAAAATTCTCTTAGATTACGTTTAAACTTAGCCAAACAGTCATTGCAAATTGAAACACAGGTGCGCATTTGCACTACAGTTAGCAACTTTACAAATTTAAATGTTGATGTAAAATATTGTGCAGCTGTTCTGTTGAAATGTTGACTTCATTCGCTACCTTTACAATGGCATGGGCTTTATCAATCATTTCTTGAGCAATACCAGTTTTTGAAAGCCCAGTACGTTCAGCATCATCGGTGGTCATATGACTACTTTGGAAGATAGTTTACCACTTTCAAATCGTTTCATGCGAAGGAACAGATTCACCATAATGCTTATGTAAAATTGTAACAGTAGGCTTCTAAAAGAAGTTAGCGATATAGTCATCATAGTGACAGTGGTGCCAACTTTTGAAAAGTATCTTTTCCGTCACACAGTCCTCGTATTCATTAAAGCTTTAATCTATGATTTACTTTCTTAATTAGTGACTTGTAACTTTTCACTTTGTAAATCTTTGATGCAACTTCTTTTTGCTCTCTCTCTCTGCGTTTTCTAAATTTTAATTTTTTTAATTAATTTATTTGTATTTTACAAAATTTTTATTCGCATAGTTTAAGCTAATTTAGCTTGAGAAACCTAGAGTTTTTAATTTTCGCCTTCAGTTTGCCAAAAAATACCAAATTGAAAATGAGTTGGAAAATTTCTAACGAATATAAAATTTCACTCAAAATTGTGATAAAATAACAATCCCTTCTACTGCTAAATTTGTATTTAAAACATCCAGTGCACCATCCTCTTCCTGACTGTAATCATAATGATTTGATAAGCTCGTAACAGCTTTGTAAAAAATATTCTGTAGAACTCTCTGTAGAATTATGTCTGATTGTTTTACTGGTGTACCACCACTTGTTCTTGGTAGATTTTGAATGCTATACTTTTAAATTAGACGTTAGCCTGAACGTTTTTTATAGACGCTGTTCTAGAATTCATGTAATCAAATATTTGCCATCATCGAGCCAGCAAGTATAATTCTAGCATCACGAAGCTCATATTTGTTCACTTATTTACAAAGTGCCGTTTTAAAATGGTTTAGGAAAATAACCGTTACTACATTATACTTGTTGGTTCATTAATTGTATTAGTTGACTTATTTTTAAATTCTAGTATGTTGTTTTATTACAGAGATGTTCCGGGCAGTGTAAGTCATATAAATTACATTGTTTAATTTAATACTTTTTTTCCCGATCGGTCTAATAGTTTAGGAGTCATCTTTAAAAAGACGCATAGATGCTCTTCTTTTAAATTTTTGAGGAACAAATTTCTTTTTATATGTGTTTTTGCGGTACATTGTTCCTTATTAACCCCTCTTTAAAATACATATGAACGGATTACACTGATGTGAATACAAGAGACGTACTACGGTGAAATCGAAAAAATGTTCAAAATATAAATCCTATATTTTTCATATACCTATATGTACTACGTACGTAAATGGTATATGAAAGGTAAATTCAATATTTTTGGGAAAACGTGTTCACAGAAGTATATTCTTAATTGATAGTATATTTGAAATATAAAGGTTTATGTAAAACTTTTGACTTCCAATATATGAGAGATGGGTTGGCGCACTTGTCCACGCAATTTTTCTAACTAGTAAATCTCTGAGGTAGGTATCAATTTCACGTTTAAATATGTTACGGAAAATAATAACGATAAACTCTACCTCAAACCAATCGGTATCCATAGAATGTAAACTCTAGCTTCTGCCTTTATGACTAGT
>WYDF02218541.1:0-21237 GCA_009867245.2 Adranes taylori | reverse complement strand
GAAATATATCGCGGAAAATACAAGTTTGCAGAGTTTAGTGAACCGGTACGTAATAAATTAACTATATATATATATATATATGTGTGTGTGTGTATATATATATATATATATATATATATATATATGATGCTAAGATTCGTTCATCCCGCCTTCTTGAACATACTGTAGCGAGTTTGAGCAATAAAATTATAATTTGATAAATCGTTTTATGTTATTCGTTTAGCCCTTTTGATTTTCTCTAAAATGCTACCAAACGTAAGGGTTTCAACTTTGAAGGTTGGTATTTGTAATCTAAATTTTTTTTTCTTCTCAAATCCAATTGTAATAGTGAAAATATGTTTTCTTATTAGGTCAATTACAAACCTGTAAAATATTATTAATTTATTAATTTATGAACACAGCCTGCGAATCGATCTACAAGTTTAATACAAATGTATAAAATAGTGGTGTTAAGCAAAGACATCCTAAACCACTTGAAATATTATTTTGTAAATTAAACGCGTATTACTGTGTTGCTATTTAGTGACAGAGTTTTGAAGCCCGTCATTGTTTACAAATTTTGTTTTTATAAGTTTGAGAGGCTAGTTGAAAGTAGTCGCGCACATATCGCGTCACAGAGTAGCGTAATTGTTTTAGTTTGGATTTAGTGCGACAAAAATATTATAAGATTACGGTTGTGCACGTGTTTAACACGTTACATTATTTTCTCTTTAATAGCTAATAGATAATTATGGAAACTAGAAGACAAAGTTATCAGTATAGAATAGTGCGACTATGTATTTGTACATAAAATAAATTAAAACTAGTAGCTGAATAGTGTGTAAAGTATATGCTCCAGTATGGTTTCAAATAAAAACAAATCCGACTTGCAAAGATGGGTCTAAGAATTTGTGGAAATTAATTAAAAGTTCTCTACACCTGCCAGCAGGGAAATTAATATTAGATTCCGAAATTCAACGTAAAGCCTATTTTGCTCACCCTGAACATTGGCTTCTGTCGATGTTGTCTGATGAAAAATAGTGAGGGAACTCGCTGGTAGGAGGATATTTAAAGCACGACATTCGCCTCATATAGGAAAGCTACCTCATGTGTTTGAAGTGCCGCAAACAATTTTGATGTCAATAGTTATATTGACCTCGTAGATTAACAACAAAACTTTTTCGATCCGCTAATCACACATCACTCTAATCGACACATCACTAATCAAGCAATAAACGAGGTTATTGAGTCTCAGGGCGACAAAAATTTAAACTTTTAAAAACTAATGTCATACACAGCCAGTCGTACGTTATGTGAAAATAGTGACGGAAGAATCTATGCCCTCATGCGATAAAAAATCAAGAGAAGGTTTAATACAAGCGAAAATTGCACCCAGAAAACTTATTACCCGATTTGAGAGTTAACGTGCTTTTGTGGCCAAAACATATGTTTAATTTTTTTACAGTATATTGTTTCCTATTACTAAATTTTTGTACTATGGTGATTGTTCATGCATTTTATGTAATATTTTTTATTTTCTATTGATATATAATTGTTTCTGAATAAAATATATAGGTTTAACCAAACGTTTTTTCGAAACTCAATCACATCGCGGGCTAAAAATGACTTAATTTAACTTTTTATTGCCAATTATTATTTGTTTAGACCTAAGACAACATAATATCACTATTAGAATATGATTAAATAACTTTCCCATACAATAGCGACCCACTCTAATGGACATCTCTCCTAAATAAATATACAAATAGTTATAATGCCTTCACTGAGATATTAAATACGGGCTAGTTCTCAACTCTAGGTACAAATATTTTTATTTTAAGAGATACAGTGGCTAAAAGTATTGCAGTTAAATAAATGATGTCCGTGGTGCGTCCGGACTATCATTTTGAGAGTAGAATAAACTGAACACACATATAGTGGACCCAAATAAGTCTATTTAACTGGTAGCTATGATTTAAATGTTGGGAGGAATATGGGTTTGAACTCGATTAACAGTCTCTTCTAAATCCGCCCCTGACTAGTGTGTTAAAATTAACTCCGAAAAATGGTTTGCATACACAATAGTCATGTTTTTTCAGATCTGCGTTTTTGTGAAATCTATGTTTGTCTATCTACATTTAGTCAACCATATTTTTTACAATTTATCTAGATCGGTTATAGAGATCAAATCATTTAAGCGTGAAAAACACTTATGTTGACTTTAACATTGTTAAACGGAAAGCTCGCTGAGGACGACAATACATTAAACGCAAAGCGCGTGTTTGCCGCAGCCGACAGCTGTGTATTTCTATATGTATTAATCACTCCTACCCCCGTAATCAAATATTGAGCTACTAATGGGGTGTTAAAAAAGTGTTTAAACCATACTAGATATTATTAAGTTGTTATATGGTATGTAACATGATTATTTTTGTAAATACTAAGTAGATCAGTTTTTTCTTTATTAAGTAAATTTTCGGATTTCAATTTATGAAAGAGGGCTCGTCCGCACAATTTTAAATATTAAAATGAAAGGAGTCAAATTTTGTATGCTACAAAATTTAAATAGATCAGAAGAACGCGACTTTCCGTTAGCATGTATAAAAATATTTGGATAAAATATTAGCTTTTTTAATGAGATGAAAAATTGTCAATCACACCTGTGCCATGAAAATTCATGATTTAAGATTTCTATTTTGACTGCATAATAAAGAAAAAAAGTAGTTCTGTTGTAAATGAAATATATATTTTTTTCTTTTATATTTGAGAAATATTACACTTATTATAGATTTAATTAGATTACAACTTAAAGTACTTCACATGTTTATTTGCCATTTTAAATAGGTTTTATACATTAGGTTCATTTATATGCTTATAAAATATTTTTAATAAAAAAAACATAACCGTTTGTACAAGCCTTATAAAAACATCTAAAGAGTATTTAGGCACAATATATCAGTCGTTATTGTTATTTATCCCAAACTAGTATAAAATTTTAATTTAATTTTATATTTATTAAGGTTCCATATATCATAAATTAAAAATAGTAGTTTTTTTTATTTTGGCACTTTATTAATAATTTTAAGAATTAAAATGTTACTATCAGATAGTATGCAAAATGATATGCCTTATTTCAAGAATATATTGACAATAATTGTTGAAGTATACTGTAGTTACTTTCAAATCGTAGTTCAGTAATTTATATTAATACAAAAGTTATTGAGAATTCACTGCAAAATAAGTATAAAAGTATTATTGAATCAGGCAAATTTATTTAATTGATTAATTTAAAATGAATATTAAATTTCAATGAGATTGAGATATACAATAATTATTAAACACAAAACTAGCGTTCATTTTCTACATTTGTATAGCAATAGCCATTTGTTGTGGCAGGGAAATGGTGCGCGATGATTTAAATTAAAACAAGACGTGTATTGACGTGTCGTGATATATCACGTTAAAGTAGCCAATCGCAGTTCAAAAGTTAACATAAGACATTACATGTGGGATTGTCATTCTATTTTGTACTTCGTTTATATTTTTCATCTAGAGTGGGTCGAAGCAATAGAGAACCATTAATAAGCAACGAGTTATATTGTTACTGTGTGCTTTGTATTATTAAGTACGTAAAAGTTCTCAACTCTGAGCAACACTGTAACACGATACTTCCTGTAAGGAAACAAAAAATGATTGCAAAACAGCAAACAACCTGTTACTAACAACTAGAGAATATTATCCCGAACGATTTGAGAAGCCTTGCTGCATTCTACAAAAGGATTGATAAATTCACAATATTATACAACACATTGCTCACTTCTACGGCATCAGATTTTTTTTCGACAGCCGGCAGAAGTAAACAAATCTCAGAGCGTCATTAACTCTGAATTGTCTATTTCTGAATTATGAATAAATTTTTTTGATTTTTTGTCATTTTTTTTATAATGTCTATATAAATGTGTACTTTGGGAAATAAGATTTTTTAATTTGTCATCGGATTTTGACAGAGCAAGGCGCCCTTTCTGCCCAATGAGCTCCATATTTCCAAGTATATTTACAAACTTTATTTTGATTTTTAATTGAATTATTTTTGATCTTCAAAAATCGTCGAATATATTCGAATAGTTGATTTGTTTAGTATTCACAATTCGAATTATTGAACACAACGAATAGGAAACTCTACTAACAACTGGACCAACTGCTTGCAAATGTGTTGCTTAAAGTAACAATGCTGAAAGTCCCTTAAAGGAATCAATACAGTCAAGACCCGTTATGTGTGGATTTTCATCAAAAGAATTCTGCTCTTTATAAAATCTCTTTCTGACTGATGAAGTCACGCAATGAAATAAGCACATCACCCGGTAGTGTGTTTACTTTTTTTGGTTATAATATACGATAAATATTCTTTAGGCAATCTCCAAACACATCATTTACAAAAGTTAACTATTTAATCATTAGATTTAGGACCATATATGTCAATCTCATATCACTAATGTCAATCAATTCTAAATTCGTTAATTGGAAACATAGGCTTAAATAAATGCCTTTTTTTATAAAGATATAAATTTGTTCATTGTTCTTGTATTACGCGTATTATAAACATTTATCACGGATATACAATATAGCGTGCCGCATGATTCAGTCTACATAGCTTTCTTCGAAGACTGACACGAATGATTCTTAAATGATTTTAAAGCCGGAAATACACATACATGCACTTGCACAATAACATATCAGTTCCTTACATGTGCCAGCTACTATCAGGTGTATCTGTTAAATGACATGCATGTAGCTGGAAAACAAGTATATTGCACATTTGATTTTTTGGCATGCAATATGCCTGTAACGCGGTATTCCCGCGTTACAAGCATGCCACGAAGCAGCTTGCATGCAAAAGCGAGTTAAGGGAGTTGAGTGTTTTATGTCAATGTATAAGATTTTAAATGAAATATACTAATCAAAACCTTACATTGAGCTAAGATAAGTAGTGAACTAGTCTATAACAGATCAGTTTTTAAAGAAATTCTTAGTAAAGATTTTTTATAGCTAAATTATAATTACTTTCAATAATTTGTTCATTGCATTTTTATAAAAATGTATATTAACAATAGTAACTGAAGGATGTAACTTCTAATTAATCTAAGTGCGAAGTTTAAGAATTTTTATATTTGTTCACAAAAATAGCATTCACTAGGACCAATATTTCATTAAATGCGTAAACTCCTATTACAATAAGAATTAATAGAACTATTACAGTCGACATTGCGATCGTTGTACTTAACTTTAAAGTAACTTTTAGAATGCGACGAAATGAAGATACTAGAAAGCGAAGTCGTAAAGGGTTTTAAAGCATGTTAAATGAGCAAAAAAGAAGGAGGAGAAGTGCTATATATAGTCCGTATATTTATTAGAGGTCTTTAACAAGTGATTAATAAATATAAGCTTGAACATCTAGCGTTAAACCACTTTATGAAAATTTTATTGCGAAAACTGAATAAAAAAATATGGTATAGTAGGGAAAAATAAAATTTAGAACTGGTACTTAAACTTATTATAAGCAGTTAGTATTCATATTAGAAGCTACACTTTTCAATTTACATTACAATAGATAAACCCATTTTTCATAAATAAATTAATAATAATTTAAAATTAGTTAAAAGCACTTACATTTAATTTATTTTACAAAAAGACGCTAAAAATGTATATAGGCGAAGTTAAATAATCTTCTCCGATTTTTATTGGAATCACACTGAAATAACTTTTATTACGTCTTTACTGATTTTTTTGCAATAGAACTAAGCATTTCAGTGGGTTTTTATAATTTATATTAAAAAATAAATCAACTAGTTGTATAAGTACTTCAATACTGCTTAATGTCCAAAAACGACTGGAAAAGATAAATTTACGATTACATTGCAACTTTGAAAACAAAGTTCTAAGAGTCGAACTTTCCACAAGTATTGATTAATGAAAGATGACACAAATAACATTTGCCAAGTTTAAAAATAAAATAGTGTACAATATTTCCACAGATAAATCTAAAGTTACATACGTATACATCAGCGGTTCCCGACCTTTACTAATTCACACATTAATTAACTGGTAGAAGTCTTTACTATCAATTATTAGTAAACGACTCTCTGGAGTACCTTTTCTAGATTAATAAGAAAAGAATGTTTCCAAAGCTTCAAGTTGTTCTTGAATATTTTTCTTTATTTTTTTGTTATTCTTTTCTTACTAGTCTTTTGTAATAGACAAGTAATACTATATCCAGTTAAAACTTTTTCCAATCTTTCCATAAAATTTTACTGTTTTGGAATTTCGAGGAATCATTTGAAGCGCATCGGTTGGAAAGCATTGGTATACGTACATAGTATTATATGATACTAGTTTTATGAATTTTTAAGATGTATTACTAGTTTAAAGATATAAATACTTTAAAGTTTTTATATTTAATTGAACCTATAAAAAGTTTAATAGCTAAAACTAGTTATTATAATGCACATAGGAATATTTAGAGATATATAAATAAAATAAATATAAATACATACATACTAACTCTTTCGTGTTTGCACTTAATGTATAAAGTATATTAACAAGTGAGATAATACATGATATGAAAATGTGACACATACTGTTTCTTTTAAATATTTTAAATTAATTTGATGAGAAAATGATTCACAAATTATAATCCCTGGAACAATCATTTAGAATTTGTTTTCGAATGTATATTAGTATACCTCAAATAATAGTATAGCGCCGTAATAAAAAAGATTTTATTCTTTACATTTAAATATTCCCCATGCTTCTTATACATATACACCTATTTTTGCCAGTTTCTCTATATCCTTTCAAATTACTTTGTTAGACTCTATTAATATTTAATTTTTGTCAGCATTATACTCTTAGTACCTTTTCTCTCTTTATTTCATTCATTGTATCTTATATAACTACTGTTCCTTCTTCTGCTAAATTCAAGTTGACTCTCAGATTCTCTAACCCAATGCGCTTTTTTTGTCACATATCATACACATTCTATCGATGCAGAAAAAGTTCCCGCTCTCTTCGCCTCCACATCTAAATCTCACAATATTTTTTTTCTTTCTTTGCAAGAACGTTTTCTTTCTTTGCAACTCAACACTCATATGTCTTATCTCTCCCAACATAATTTATAAATAGTCACTTTTGTTATGTCAAATTCTTTTGTTGACCTTTCAATTTTTTGATTTCCTTTCTATTGACAAATATGCGTATGACACGATTCTTCCTTCACTGTTGTCATACATTCTTTATTTAAAAACCTCTCGTCAACATAATCCATTGCTAATTTCTTTCATACTTTGTTAGTTTCTTAAATCCCTTAACGCTGCATTAATCTTTTCAGTTCATGCAGCACTACCTCCCAAACAGTTGATCTCTCTACCGCTATAATCCTTTTTTTTTTCATCGATATATATAACCTCCGTCCATTTCCTCTTTCCTTAGCTGGTCACGCATACGCCTAAAAGCATCATTCTCTTCTTCAATCAGTTCGCAAATTTTACTTTCCAAACTTACCTAATCCGTTATAGTTAATCACATTCTCCACATATTTATGCTGTTAACTATTTCAATCTTCTCAGCATTCATTCTGAAGTCATTGATTTTATTATTTCTTTCGCCCGATTTACATATTAATTTGTTAGAGCAAAAAAACTGTCCAAAAGAAATTTCCCTAACTTACCAAATTAGTATATACATATAATAAAATAATTCACATAATATAATGTTCGAAAAGCGTAGGTACTTTTTTATCTGAAAGACAAAATAACACGAAAGAGTTAACATGACATAATAAAATTAATAATAAATAGTATAGCACATTTATACAAAAATTAGAGTACGGAAGACTATAGAATTTCAAATTCAAGATCAATACTTTGAATCCTGACTAAACATGCTTTGAATTCCGATTAAAGGCACAAAAATTATAAGTTATAAAATTATAAGTTTGTTAAATTAAAAGATGAACTGAAAGTACTCCTTACTCAAATTATTCATTGTTGTGCGTAACAATTCTACTAAGCGACTACAGTTTCGTGTCTAACAAAAACTCATTATCAAGCTTAAGCTCTTCTTAGAACAATAAGTTCTTAATATCTTCAATACCATATAAAAGAAGATTTGTGTTCATCTCCAATCGCGCAAAGTTATTAAAAAATTGGAATTTATTATAAATATTTGAACTGAAAATCAATAACATTTTGATTTTCATTTTGAAAATGTTATATTGACAATTGAATTATTCAGTAATGGGCCCTTCAATAGCTGGGAGCCTAAATAAAAATTATTTCACAAACAAAGACCTAATGCATAAACTGGTATCTATGGAGAAGAACTACAATAATATATTAAACGCATTGCAACTACAAATTGAAGACAATAATAAATTTAAACATGAAATTCAATTACTAAAGAACGAAATAAAAATAACAGAGACTTAATATCCGGTACAGTACAAGAAGTCAGCGATTGCACGGAAAAATCTAATAATACAATGGTTATCAAAGCTGGTGAACCTGAAGCCAACAATATATCTCGAAGAATTAATTTTGACCTAAACCTGGCAAAGAATTTACTTCATAAAATGGATATGAGTGATTTAGAAATTAAGACAGTCAGAAGGATAGGCAAAAGAAATAGCAACAAATTAAGACCACTTCAAATAAAATTAAGCTCTCCGAACGATGTGCGAAAAGTTCTGAAAAAATAAAAATCAAAATTGCTAGTAGTGGTATGATAATATCACGGGATCAAACAAGGATGCAAAGGGAAGATTATAAATCAGCACTAAACGAAATGAAATCCAAAAATACATTAGTTAGGTTTCCACCAACATGAGAAACCAAAAAACTAAACTGCACTCTATTACGTTACTTTCAGAATATAGGAGGACTAAGAACCAGAATCAGAGAATTTCAAAATAACAATACTTGTTCATATGACATGGTCATCCTTTGCGAAACCTGGTTAAACGAAGGCATCTTGGACACGAAATTCATCATTACCAGCATCATTTCACGAAATTCAGCATTACGAAAAGCGAGGTGAAGATGTACTTATAGCAACCAAAAATTATATTCATGTAAAATTAATTACTGTTCAACCAACAGAGTTGAACAAATATTTATTGCTGTTCAACATAACAAATGGAAGGCAATAATCGACCTTACATATATCCCGCTAGTATCAGAAGATACCAGATATAATCAATATTGTGAGAGTGTGGAGGAAATCTATCGAGAATATAGTGATTTGCACTTTATTTTGGTAGGTGACTTTAATTTACCGGAAGGAAGAATGGATAAGACTCTTTGGGAGTATCGGTTCAAAGTCCACCTGAATCATCAGCAGCAACTTTAGCTCAAGCTCTATCTTACTTGAACTTTTTCTAATTAAATAATACTCCAAATAACCGTCAAGTGTTCTTGGACTTAGTGTTTAGTAATATTAAAACAATTATTTGTAAGGAGACCGATGAATTATTACTTCCTATATCAAAACACCATTTAGCCTATTCGCTAACGGATAACATTGATTCTGTATCAGCTAAAACGAGCAAATTAACAATTAGTGAGACTCAGTATATCTTGAGAGATGCGGACTTCATAAATATAAATAGTTTCTTATTGTACATAAATTGGGACTCAATGTATGCCAGTAACGATGTCGAATGGACAACAGAATTTTATTTATAATAATATTTTTGCCGCAATTGAACTATACGTTCCACAAAGGAATATTAAGACATCAAATTTCCCCATATGGTTCACTAAGGAATTAATATCACGCGTAATTAAAAAGAAAGCCCATAAAATTTACTTGCAAACATTAGACCATATGGATTATATCCTTCAAACCTTCGGTCGCAACATGTTATAGTAAATGCATCGAGAAAATATAGTAAATGCAAACCCAATTTTTTTTTTGGAGATTTGTAAATAAGAAGAGAAAAACATCTGGGATTCCAAGTAAGATGTTCTTGGATATACAAACTGTCAAGAACGGACGTGACATCGCTGAATTATTTAGTAAATATTTCTCTACAGTATATAGCAATAGGAAATGTGTATTACCTCAAATGACTTATGTCGGATACGATATTGATATAGCCTGGATTAATGAAATCCTAGATTTGGAAGAATCAATAATTTAAAATCTGACCCCAGTATAGAGCTGATATTCCTGATGGAATATCAGCTCTATTTAAAAAAAATGTGCAACATTGTACAAACCAATCTCTCACTTATTCAATGCTACCTTACATCAAGTTTTACCTGCCGTATGGAAGTATAGCTTCATTACACCCATATATAAAAGTGCTGGATAAAATAATGGCTGAACGCCTAGCTTGGAATTGCAAGAAAATGATTATATATGTTGACCCAATCTATACGAACTTTTCCACGGCGTTTGACCAGATTAGGCATGCACTAGTATTGCGTAAGTTGGACAACCTTGGATTCACTTAAAAACAAACAAAGATTCATTAAATTTGGTGGATCTTGTTGGGACCAAACCTATAAAGACGAGTAGCGGCGTTAGACATAATGAAACAATAAAGATCAACCTAAGCCATTTGAGATAGAAAAAAGTTATAACGTCTTTACATGACAGTAAGAAGCACACTTCTTTCAGGGAATCACAGCTTTCATTTTTATTGCAGCCGTTGAGTGGAAGTTCCAAAACTCTGATGTTTATTAATATTTGCCCATCCGAACATTGTTTTGCAGAAAGTATTAACTCTTTAAAATTTGCCACGACTGTAAAAGAGGTGCGTTGTGAATCGAGAAAAAATGAAATCACTAATATTAATGATTAACTTAATGACATACCTTTCTTAATTCGATTTTTTCTACTCTTTAAATATATTAATTTTAAATTTATAAAATTTTATTGTTTAAATGTTAATGTAACTTTTAAAATGTAAATTTTAAACGTCAATATTTCATTTTAAACGTAATTGTTTTTAAGACATCTTTAAACTAATGGCCATGCTACAAAAACTCGCTGAGTTGATTGCAACTTATTGTTACTTACAATAAAGAATAGTTAGAGTAACGAGTACTTTCATTTCATCTTTATAAATTTGTCTTCAGATGCAATTGAGTTTAACACTAGAAATGTTTGATGATGCCATTAAAACTTTAATTAAAATTAGAAATAATTACTTAGAGCAAAAAAGAGTTAATTAAGAGAAAATTGATAGTTAATTCTAAATAAACACAGAAAAATTAAGAATTTATCTTTTAAACAGTATTTAGTATAGCAACATGTTGTTTCAGAATAAGTATCAGTTATTATATTAGAATTTTAATCATCGCTCAAAGTACCGGTCCTTACAGACTTTAAAATGTTGGTTATCAATTGTATGCTATTAAAATTTATTGATAAAATTAAAGCAAACGAATCGAGATTACTTTTTAGACATTATCCAAAAATCTTATGAAACAAGGTTACAGATCAAGTTCTATCAAAATATATAAAAAATTCTTTGGTAAAAACTAATAATCGTTAACTTCATTTAGAATAATGGATCTTTTGCTTGCATAGCCGGTACTGGGATGGAAAACTTTGTAATAGAGAATCATAAATGCGATTCCCACAAAAAATGATATAAAATTAATGTAGACAATAGGCTCATAATACCTGCAAGAAAATATTAATTGTATTAGAATCATACAAAAATGAAAATATTTTCAAAATTTTACAAAACTCAAAATATTAAAAACAATATACATTTACTCGCAAAACTCGAAAAAAGTTAGTAAACTTCATTCATTACTTAGCTGCAGTAAAGGTTTATAATACCCCCTATATGATTAGATTTAAATGCAAAAATTTTATTAGCAATTCGTAATCAATTATATATAAAAACAATACCTGGTGTTTTTCAAAGTTTCATCAGCTCCCACTATCCAGACTGTAGTGCAAATAATATTTTCAATGCAGAGGGTGAGATAGAAAAAAACATGTTTCCAAAAGGTTGGTCCATCTTGCAGTGTAACATGCGTGAATATGTACACTGTGCCAAAAATGGCGTAGAATAAAAAATCATAACAACTATTATTCTTACAAAATTCGAGGTCTGTAGTTGAGAATTTTAACCAAATAAGCATCACTAACCAGTGTACAACAAGTGCCAAAATCGTGTATTCTGGATGTATTGATGCTAACACACTTATACACATAATTCTTGATACTAAAAATGAAAATTAAGTATTGATAAAAGGAAACAACAAAAGTGCTAACAAATGCATGGAAAAAATGTTCATATCTTTTAGGTGGAGTGCAATCTACTGTACGCTACATATTTAATATGAAAATTGACCATTTTTATCGTCATACTAATCAAGATCAAATAATTTGCCATATATTTATGTAGTACGAATAGATATGTGAAAGGTATAGAATCCATATTTTATTAGGGTTTCAAGATTCATATTTTTGGTTTTAGAATTCCACTATAAGTCTCATATTCAGATTACCGCAAATATATTCATGCGTAATAAAGAGGGGTTAATAAGGACTTTCTTTTTCAAAACAAATTTCCTTAACTTTAATGTGAAAGAAATCAGTGTTTTCAATATTTGTTTGTGTGCCTGCCTGTATATTCAAATTACTTTCTAGTCTTAGTAACATGATTTTCATGAAATTTAGAACGCCAGTGTATGATTTTTGCTGCCAGGTCTCCAGACAATCTCTGAGTTCTATTAAGACAAAATAGCAGAAATCTTCCAGTTTAAATTTTGCCAAAATTCAAAACTAAAGACAAGCAGCTGACAAGTTATACACGTATAATTTCTTGCAACGTGCACAACAACTGCGTTTTTCCAATTAAAATATTTCCAACAGAATGTGAGGTTGTTAGTTCTAACCTTGAAGAGTGTTTAGCAGTATCTCCATAAATGTTGTATATAAAAATTTACATGAGCTGTGTTACTTAAGAATGCTTTTGTTAACATTTTACACAATTTTATGTAAAATGAATCTTGTAAACGTTGGGGCCTCTTCTCTCGGAAACAGGTCCATAACTTTTTATTAAAGCTTCTGCATCAAAAGATTTTTATCTAAAATAAGTTGTGTTGAGTCAAAGTGTCAAAGTTGGGAAATGAACCTTGAAGAATATATACACTAACACTGACAGCTTGAGTAAGTGAAAATGCTGATACAATTTTGACCAATAAAAACTTATTGGAAAACTTTTTTAGCAACACTATATATTTTACTGATAGCAACACTTTATTATACGAGGAGTTCAAGTCCATCGGTTCTCTTGATTTAACCTATAATATCCAAAAAATTTTCATGCTCACATAGATTAAATATACAAACACTTATTGAAGAAAAAATGATTAATTTCACTATTGAGAGCTCCTCCCAATTTGTAGCTACCAAAGATAGTCGCTTTATTTTATTAATTTGAATTACCACACCAGACAAATTTATTGGGCCAAATCATAAATTACTGATTTGCCCTTTAATTATAAAAGTTAGACATCGATGCAGTTTTTTCCATATACCATCGTTATATAAATGAAAATAAAATTATATGTACCTGTAACTAAAAAGTGCCACATAAATTGCATAATCGTACCCATCCAGCTGATATTATTCTTATTTGTTAAAGAAAACCTAAGTAACCTTTGAAATGAAGCCATCGACCAGGCCATACTGACAAAAGAACTTCCGATAGATAATAATTGATGAATAACTAAAATTAATAAAAATATATTCATTTTATAAATAGGGTTGAAGAAAAATTCAATTTGTAAATAAGCGTATTAGAACAAAATTACATGGTCTATTAAGTGAAAAATATATATTTAATATGGAAGACACCAATCTCCAAATCAAAACTTCTCAAGGTGCCTTGCCACATAACTTGAGAAAGCATACAAAATGAAAGGAACAATTATTCTTTTCTATCTTCATTATTTAATGTGGGGGGAAAACCAGACATACATATTCAAATCAAGAAACGATCAAAATAATTCGTAGTTTCTAAACAGATATTTAAACCTTAAAACGTTATAATTAAATAAAATACTTACACGTAAATGTATTATTGATGCCTTGTCCATGAGTGTGAAATATAATAGCTAATTGAAGAATTTGTTGTGGTGCAGCTTCGAGAAAACACTCCAAAACTCTTAAAAGAGCAACATCAGAGTCTTCTTTTACCATTAATTTGTAATATTTCCGCTGATTCTCCACATCTTTGTTCTTTTCTGCTCTCTTTGATTTAAAAGCATAGCGTAAAGCATCAATATACCTCAGAACTGGTGCTAATTGAAATATTAATATAAAAACTACAAAAAATGTTCGTCTCGTAAATTGTTTAGTTAGTGAAAAATTCCGTTTTCGATCAGTATCTACACAATACCTAGAGGAAAAGAAAAATTTTGGCAAATTTTACAAATATTCGGAATATATAACTTACATTCTAATACTAAACACAGTATTTACAAGTGCAGGAATTAAAATAAAACCAACAGTAGCAAAAAAGTATGCAGTTTCGTTGTTTCTGTAGTATCTGTAAGCCAAATTGCAGTCGAATATCACATCTACTAAGTGACTTACAATCGATATCACAAAACCAGCTATGTCCCATTGTGTCACCCGGTCTCTTGATGGTAATCGGTCTACCTGATCGATAGAACTCGAATTACACATCTTTGCTTGATATATCACAGTCATCTCATTATTTTAAAGTCTATTTTGTAAAAATTCAAAACATAAGTAATGATAAGAATGTTTCTTTTCTTTCTCTCTTATATCATTATTTTCTTTCTTATATCATTATTTAATGTCGGCATATTTTCGCCATCAAAGGGCCTATCGCCGACTGAAAAAAACTTTTAAAATAAAATCATTCCCGTGGTTCAAAAAATAAATAAACACAAACAAAAAATATTTTAACACCAACAAAAAAAACACATTTAAACAGTTAACACAAACATTAAGGAATAGTATCACATGATCATACAAGAATTAAAGATAGATAAATTTTAAAATCTGATTGTGTTGTAATGGATGAGATGGGGTCCGCCCCTTCGCGTACCATTTGACATTTGGTTTCGTGCATATACGTTTTGGACCATTGTTTCGGACTCGTGATTTGACACAATGAAGTTATAATTAAATGATCATGTTCTGCATTATACCATTTTCCAAGATTCTGAATATTCACTTTAGTTTTTAAATAAATATTTCGCATTGAGACCATTCTGATAATCAATTAAACACAGATCTAATTACATACCTATTTTTCCTTATTGTTTTTGTATTTGTCGTAGAGTACGTGTATCTCTTTGTTCCAATGTAAAAAATTATAATTCTTTTAAAAAATTACAATAAACCTTATGTATGAATATAGTTTCCAAAAGAGCAAAATTTACGTTATAGATGGCATTTTTAGTTATACTCATAACAGAGCTTATAACTATATCGTGTGGTCAAATGTCAACACTATTTTATAAAATAGCGGAACCAATTAAAAGACTCCGTTTAATTTCACATGACGTGACTGAAAGAAATATTTTTTCACATTTTAAAATTTGAAAAAAAATATAATTGATTTGGGCAAAATGGACGAAGAGGCTGAAGGCAGTATTGAAGTAAACATTATAATAACCTTTAAATTAATTGACATTTCATCTATTTAATATAATTAATTATACTATTGTAATATTTAACCGCTACAAATCGTCATCACAGACTAATTCAAAAACAATTATAAGGTAACAAACGATTCTTATATCCGACAAAAGGCTTAATTTTATCAGATTTTTATACTGTATAACATCCATGCGCGAACAACATAGATTTGTTCTTATTATAACTACCTTGTTATAAGGTTATAACTATAAGAAGAAGGTCCTTGCGCAAAATATTATTGTTTGCGATTAAAATTTAAAAAAATTAAATAAACTAGTTAAATAAATCCTTATATACTTTTTTATATACATTTTATTTAGTTTTTAAATAAATCAAACTCTAAAAAAATATTTATTTAAGATCTAGCATTCAGTTTAAATGGACATCATATAAATTAAATTGAGTCATCATTTACGGGAATTATATTTTACCGAAATATAAGTTAATCAGATGTTGCCATCCTCCTGCTTTTGATGAGGTTCAAGAACTTGCAGTTCGGAACAGATTTGAGAAAGTTTTTGCATTCAGATCAACAACATACAAACTGTTCGATTTTACAACCGCATTTCTCTGATCGAAGTTGAACTAGAACAAGTTGGACCAACAAATGAACGAAGCTATCATTGAGACGGATACGTCAAAATTGTTTTGTCAATAGCCGAAAAAGTCAAAAACATCTGTTGAAATAAACAAAATGTATCATCATATTTATGTTATAAATGTACTTATTATAAATTATGTAAAATTGTTGCCGGACGGAAAATATATTTAATTTTGTAGAATATTAATGGTTTGTGATGGCTACAAGAAACCTCACAGAAGTTTTTGTGTTGATGCGAAATAATGCTTTAAGAAACAAAAATACATTTTCTGATCACAATGTAAGTTCAGTTTTAACTGTTCTTACTAAATTTCTACAACCAATTTTCTATTTATAGGATTCCACGGAAAGAATGCACCTTATAGCATTAAATGATGGAAGTAATGGAACAGATATTCAAGAAATATTAATGCCACCTCCATGGACTGATCAATTGGAAGAGGCACAGTACACTTTAACGAGGTTGAAGAATAAGATTGATGAATTAAAAACATTACATCTACGGCATTTGCATAGACCTACATTTGATGAAACCTCTGAAGACGAGAAAGTTATAGAACTGTGTACAGCAGATATCACAGTAATGTTTAACACTGTACATAGACAAATACAGTACATTAAGAGTCATTGTTTGGATGGTAAGAATATAGTTGTGTATATTGTTTTTATTATTGATTCAATCATTCGATAAATAAACAATATCAGCGCCAGTTGGTCGACCAGTAGGTAATTTAGCTCTTGTGCTTCCTCCGTCGTATTTGCAGTGCTGCTCAAGCAGTCTGCCTGGTTCCTTTGAGTACCCAGCTACACGTAAGCATTACTAAACATCTTCATCGGCTATCTAACTTTGCTGTTATACCATTTCTTGGCTGAACACGTGATTTTATTCCCGTTCGTGCTCAGTGGGAATGAGTTCCCATATAATCTTGAGGTAAATACAATAAAATAGAGGGTAAATATAACTAATAAGTATAAAACTAATTAGAATATAAAGCACATAACACTGATTAAGTATTATAGGAATCTAATACCAGGAAACTATCATTACAATTTTAAAATTATACAAATGTTTTTAAAAAGCCTTCGCTTTTTAAGGCATTTGTATGATTTGAAAATGGTAATGATAGTTTCCTTGTTGGTATTGTGTTCCTATAATATTTAATAATTATAAATTTACCCATCTCTTCGTAATCCATCTGTCTCTTCTTGTCACCCTCTTTATTTTTTTATGACGAAGCGCATCAACTGAGTAACTGTGTTCCAGGCGACCTCTGACTCGGGAATCAAGTTCTCAACTGTTAGGGGTTTGCAGGCTAGATTTCTGTTTGCTTGATGCCGCGAACATTACAAACTCTACATTATCCAATATTGAGCGATCACAACCTGAGTGAAGTAATGCTGCTTTTGTGCAAAAGTTTTGTGTGGAAGTTTGAATATCTGGATCAAACAGAAATGTACATGACCATATTTCCGTACTGGAAAAGGTCTCTGTGTGTATGTGCTCTATTAAATGACTCAGTTTACCGAAGATCTTTCATCACCGCCGATGTAGAAAACGTTTTTAAGTACATGGGTTTGCAAGTAGCAAATTCATGTTTTATATCTTCATTATTTTTTCATCTGTTGCTCAAGCCCGGGCAACATAAAGCATGATAAATGCGCACGTACTACACTTTCCCTTTTAAATTCATAATGAGGTTGTTGTGCTGTAAATCATAGTAAATAAGCTATACAGTAAATAAGCATACAGTAAATAAGCAGTAAATAAGCTATATTATTTAATGAACTAACACTTCACTTTTCGAGAATCATCGCAAATTTTCATTTTGGGAAACATTTCTAAATGATATTTTTTTGTCTTTATATATTAGAATTAGGTGTATCTGAGATGTAATAATAACATCTCAGAAAACTAATGCACACATACTTGTAGAACGCGTACAAAAATAAATAGCAAGATCGGACAAAAAGTATATTAAAGAACAATTCTTAAGCTTCAAAATGATATATTTATTTTTCCTTTAATGATTATATTATAGTCACACTTAAGACTAAAACATTTCTCCCAATGTGTAACAAGTTTTTTATACAGTCATTGAAAAAATCTTCCGACTTTTCTCGAATTCAGGACTTGACAGCTGCCTTCACCTCATCGTCTAAGACGTAATGATTACCCTTGAGGTGTCTCTTGAGTAGAGGAAGAAAATAAAAATCACAAGGCGCAAGATGGGAGTAAGGAGGGTGTGGAATGTGTTCAAATTTCAGGTTTCGCAGAGCATCTGCAGTTGCGCGCGAGGTGTGTGGACGAGCATTGTCATGTTGCAAGATTATTGGCTCCAGGCAGCCTCTAACAGGACAAACTCGACGTCGGAAGTGTTTTAGTCTGTATGTACTGAAAAGAATTTACCGTTGTCCCTCGTTCCAGAAACTCGTCACATAACGTGAGCATCCCAAAATACAGTCAAAAGAATTTTTGTGGATGCTTGTGTTTTGACCTTTTTCGCCTGACGAGAAGGATGCCAAATTCAGGGCTTTATCTTTTTTATTCCGGGTCGTAATGATGGACCCATGACTCGCCCCCCATCACAATATTTAAAAGAAACTCGTCTCCTTCGTCGCCATAGCGCTGCAAAAGTTGCTTGCAGTATTCCAATCGACGCTGTTTGTTCTCGTATGTGAGACGGCGTCGTACTCATCGTGCACAAATTTTACGATATCCCAATTGTTCAATAATGACGCAGATACGTTCCTTATATATTCCAATCTGATTTGCGATACGCTTTTGACTGATTCGCCGCTCATTTTGAAACAAATCGTCGACGAGTTTGCGATATTTATCGTCTGTGGCAGTGGATCGGACGTCCGCTGCGAGTTTCATCAACAATTATGGCTTTTTCAGCTTCGCATTTCGAAATTTTATAACCCATCGATTTATAGTAGACCTTCCAACAGGATCGTCGCCATAAACATCCTTCAAGCCACGATGAATCTCAGTAGGAGTCACTTTTTCAACAGTTAAAAATAGCAAGCTGTTTACTCGCGTTGACATAGCACTAGAGCACGTCTCTATACTTTCGCTTCTCAAAAACACTGGATGAATTCAACGACTTCAAACCTGCGCATGCGTATAGAGGGAATGGCACTTCCACAATCGACGTGACGCGCTTCTGAAGGTCATTTCGTTCGCGCTATACAAGCCTGCGTGCATTAGTTTTCAGCCTACTCTCATAATAAACAGTCTATTTGAAGTAAACATTTTTAACTTGTAGGAACGCTTAAAGAAAAGCGCCTAACAACAAATGTCGTCCAATCATTGGCAAGTAATTTACAAGATCTATCAGTACAATTTCGGAGCACCCAAAATAATTTCCTTAACCAGATACAATCGCGTGAAGAAAGAAGTAAATTGTATTTTGACAACCCATCTTTAAATGACCATCAATATATGTTTGATAATTCCGAAGATAATAATATAGATGATTATTTTGTAAATTCAAGGATGACGCAACAGCAATTGCTCTTTTTAGAAGAGGAAAGTACCCGAATTGTTGAACAAAGAGAGCAAGAGGTTAACGCAATAGTGAAATCAATTATCGACTTAAATGACATATTTAAAGATTTAAGTCAAATGGTTGCTAATCAAGGCACTATTCTAGATAGAATTGATTACAATATAGAACAAACACAAACTCAGGTTTATCAAGGTTTTAAACAGTTGCAAAAAGCCGATGCGTATCATAGAAAAAATCGAAAAATGTGGGCGATCATTATTTTAGCTATAACCGTTATAGTTTTATTTTTTATACTTATTGCTGTAAAAACTTAAACATCTAGTCTTCTTTGTTTTTAAATTGTTTTATTTTATAAACTGTAAGAATAAATATGTTTCAATTTACAGTTGTTACTTATTTCAAACTGAAAATAAAAGTATTGGAATAAAATGTGGAGAAACTACAGAAACATTTACTACTCAAGAATTCACCACGATTTTTATAAGATGTTTATTTTCCAAAATAAAGGCGATGGTCGATCATTTTTGAGGAACTTTTGGAGATATAAAAAATCTATTAAGCTAGACTATCACTTTCGACCACCGGATATTGATCAAATATAACATTTGAAATTCTAAAAAAAATTGCATAATATGCCTGACGAGGAATGCATATCAAGTAGAAAAATTAACAAGAACTCAGTTCCTATGTACTACAACAGAAAGGTTACAGCATAGAATCGGAAAGCAAGAATAACTATAAAGTACCTAAAACAAACAAGGAAAATTGTAAAAAGTGATTAAATAACTGAACGAGGAAAACCAAAAAGCAAGGGACGAATTCAAAGGACAATTACGGACAAAAAGATACGAAACAGTTCTACAAATACATGAAAATATAAAAATAAAATGAAACTACAAAATCAGGACGCAGAATAACATATAGTAAAGACATATCAGAAATGTTTCATGAATATTTCGTAACAGTTTATAATAAGAAAAATAGTGGGAAAAACCCTCGACCGACCTGAGCAGGACCTGACCGTATCTCCATAGATTTCATAAAACTCAAGAAGTCTCAAAATACTTATACCATCTACTACTAGTAAGCTTTAATAACTGTATAATACCCTCGGACTGGAAAAGATCACTTATTATATAGTGCGATTTTTGAAAAACGATCGAAAACTAATGCACCTGCCACCTAACTCAGTTGTAGTTATGTATAATGCGTCGTACCGAAATGGTCTGGGCTCAAGTAAAAAGATACGCGAAAGAAAAAAGTATTAGTGGTCCATTTGGTATCCAAGAATTTTTCCAAATAACTAACAACGCTTTAGATTCCGTTAGTGCCACTGACTGGAATAAATATGTGGAACACACAATTGGAGTAGAAAACGAATATTGGGAAGTAGATGGTAAAGTAGAAGTTGTAATGGATGATATTATAATAAATCCATTAGACAGC
>WYDF02218430.1:0-21239 GCA_009867245.2 Adranes taylori | reverse complement strand
ATACGAAACATCACATAAGTCCTACATTATTTATCGGATAAAGTTAAATCTTAACGAGAGAGTATATTTTATCAGATAGTACTGCAATTCTCCATCATGGAGCATCCATCCCAAAATAGAGGGACAAGAAACAATCATAAAAGATATAAAATTAAACTTCAAATATTTGTAAATCGATCTACTTCATATTCTCTTAGAAAAGGATTAGCTTAGGGAAGAAAAGGGTAGGAGTATTCTTTTAAGGAGAGTGAAGTTTGAAGGGAATATATTGGAACGAATGATCACACACATTAAATGTTACTAAATGTCAAACATTAAATGTTATAAATGTTTGTCCGAAAAGTAAGCCCAGATATTGACGTAATGCACAGATTAAAAAATTATTTTAATGAAGAATTAGCTGAAACGTAGGTATATAGCGCATATAAATAAATTGGGAGGAAGGATACACATACAAATCCAACTGTACAAGAATACAAAAATAAGACGTTAAAGAATATATCGTTAGCGTACAAGCAAAAACCACTACGTCCATGGAAGAATTTTAGAAAACAAGCGATTTGCATAAGGCTTAAAGAATATTTAGAACAAATTAAAGTAAAGAAGAGATCACAAAAATTAGAGTAATAAAAAGTACTGAAGTATGTCTCAGTGTTGGAGTCGACATTTTAATTTAATGAAAATTAACTGTTCCAAAACTCCATTTATTATTAACAACTTGCATTTTAGATGCCTCCCAGCTACGAGGCTCAGCACGTTTAACATGTGGGAGACAATTACCCATTCTTCAGAAACTTGTGCGCATTTTTTATTTGAAGTATAGATCACTAAGTAAGAAGTTTTGTAAATTTTTTCTTAGATGACACATAATTATAAATTTAAATTGTAAGATTGATAAAAACTTTGATTTAGTGACCCTGGGCATGTAAGAAATGCCACTTATCCAAAACGTCATTTATTTACAACTTGCATTTTAGGTGCCCCAAGCTACGAGGCCCAGCAAATATTAGTTTGACATGTTTGAATGTACGCGCAGACAATTACAACTTCTTCAGAAACTTGTGCGCATTTTTTTATGCTAAAGTATAGATCAACATTTCAAATAACTAAGCAAAAATGCCTTACTTCGTTGCAAAATTATAGTTTAAATTTTAAATTAAATTTCACCTAAAAGTTATAATTTTGCAAGAACTTATGAAAATTTTTCTAAGACTATTTAGTTAAGTCACTCTAAATGTTGATTTATACTTTTGCATAAAAAATGCGCACATGTTTCTGAAAAAGGGATAATTGTCTCCCCGAAACATGTTAAAGTATATTTGTTTGGCATCGTAATTGGTGTCACCTAAAATGTAAGTTGTTAATAAATGGAACACTTAATTTTCATTAAATTTATAGTAACAAAATTCGGAATATTAAAATATATCAAGAGATATATTTAAAGTTTAAGCCATACAATATTTCGAAAATTAAATAGATAAAAAAATATTAGCAATAATTTACCAAATTATATTGAAAAATTCCTTTTTTGAAAATTAATTTTTTTATATGATTTTTTGTTATAACTTCATTTCTATGTATATTAATTTATATTTCTGAGTTTTTTATATGTGAATGAATTTTTTTTGTCTTATATTTTTAGATAAATAAATAGAAAACAAGTAAATCATATAGTTTGTGCGCAAGTTTAAAAATATACTAATTATATGAACAAAATCAAGTTTTAATTTGAATTGAAACTTACAGGTTTTCTTAATATGCATGATAAAAAACTTTCAAGACAAAATATTTAAATAATATATAATTAATACTTACATAAAAGTGTATCCAAAAATAAATATTTTCACTATTAGGTATAAATATAACAATAAAAATAAATATGGACTCATAAAAACCATGACTAAATATTTACTAAAAATATATTTTTATTGCTTCGCAACATATACATATTATCCTTTTTTTTCATAATAAAATATAAACAATGTAAACTGTTTGTCCGTTCATATAAATAAAATAATTATATCAAAATAGGTAACAATGTATTATACATAATATATATAAAAATTATATTAAATTCTATTTCATCTCGAAAATCAGCTAAAATTATGAGGCAAGAAAACATACAAATATTACTTTTATATATTTACATTAAAAAAAATTACGGATTTTAATTACAAAAATAAATTATTTAATCACCCCATATTTTTGAAAGCATTTTGATATGACACACTAGAAGCTTCACGATTTTTCTTTATTAACTTTATAAATTTCTTCATTTCTAAGTCGATTTAAAGCTCTAAAAAGCGAATTTATAGCTACGCACGCATAAATGTTACGTTAATAGGAAATCACTAAAATCCGATTGTTCTAATGCTGAATCAGCAAAATCGGCGTTGAGAAATGGCGGTAATGTAGATGGATCGCCAAAATCTACAGGCGATAGAGATGTTTCTGGAAAATCTGGTGAAGCCAGTAGGGAGGAATGATCACTTAGAGGTAGGCTTTCACCATCTGATTCCAATAGGAGACAATCTAGATCACTACAGTAATCAGGAAATGAAACTGAGTCAGATATGAAATTGATTGAATTATTATTAATGGTAGAAGCAACATTAGTTGATCCTCCTGGATGATCATTTAAAGCTGCACTCAATGTTGCAATGTATTTCATTGCTAAACGTAACGTCGTTATTTTCGTTAATTTTTCGTTTGCGGAGACAGCAGCTGATGCAATAGCTGAGGGGGTTGCCATCTGAGGAATTACTCTTCTCAGAGTTTCAAATGCCTGATTTATTTCACGCATACGATTACGCTCGCGTGCATTAGCTGTTTTCCGACGGTACTTGCTTAATGGTGCTGGCTTCTGTTTTGGCTTATGTTGTTTAACTGATTTAATCATAGAGTTATGTTCCTGATTTGATAAATGATCATGATTTAGTTGTTGTTGATGTTGGTTAGATTTTGTATCAAATTTTAAAATTGTTTCAGTTACGCGTTTAGCAGATCTTGGTCGCAATGAGTACTTGTCGCCTTTAATTCTATTAGGAGTTGTGGTTGTAAATCCATCGCTATTATTATTGTTAGGATCAGTAAAATCGCTTGATGGTACCTTTGTTTCAACTAGACCAGTTAATTCTTCATCGAAATGGAGCAATGAATCCATTGTCTAAGCCACTAGCAGCTACATATTTTGAATAAAAATTAATCACTTTGCATTTAAACTTTGTTAAGCACTACACTATTAATATGTTAATATAAAGCATCGAAGGCGTGTTCGTTAAAAATTCGCATTAAAAAAAATTAAATCTTTCGTTCGCATTATAATCTCGCGAGAATTCGTTTCGTAGTCGCGTCTTTGCAATATTTGATTCCCTTTGCGCTTAAGAGAACCGTCTACTATCGTAGACTACGACTTGGTCACTAGATATTGGTACTGTTGCACCATTGCTCGTTGATAGAATTGAAGGAGAACGCGACTATCTCTCCGCATAGGATGCCAGTTAGTAGTACCTGTAATCCCCCCACCTGCGCTTAAGTCTTTTAAAAGATAACTGCATCATCTTCTAATATGTTCGTGTGTAGCGTGTATAAAGCTATATTACTTGCGTTTCATCGCCTCAGATGCAATCGACTTAAAACCGTGTGGAGGATAATTTATATTGCTTAATTATCTATATTCCTTTTCCTCTCAATGAATTAGTCTTTTATAAGAAATACAAATAGACCGAGTAGCTACAAAGACAAAGCGTTAAAATTAATTAATAACCATACGTGTATGTGGTCTTTAAAAAAATCTCCAGTTTTATAAAATCGCATTGAACTAGAGAAAAATTTGAATTTCTAATTGAAACACTATGAATATCATAATATTTTCACAGGATTAAGTGCTTTTAAACAAGACAGGGATACCAGGCACGAGGCATACACGCAGATGGTGCACATTGAAAAGTGCATTCAATATGGTGATTAGCTGAGGTCCTCTACTTTGAAGTTCTGTCGCTGAACTACATCAAGCCGCTAGAAACCGGCCTAAGTGCTGAACTACGGAACATCGCTCACGATTAGTGTGCGTAGTGGTATATGAAAAACGAAGGGCGATAACGTTTAGATAACTTTTCTCATGGCCCCCGAGAGGGGTTTAAACGGTCCCACTCACGTACTGATTGTCCATTTGGAAATAAATTTGAATTTGGAAATGTATTGAATAATTTCCAGCTGTAATAACCATCTTGTGCGCAAATTGAAGACATCTCTTAATAAAGCAATAAAAAACCCACGACTAATAAATATTACCACTTAGTAGTTTTGAGCTAAACTACATATAAGCAAATAAAAGTTAATCCATATAGTTTAATTTAAAACAAATCGGCGGCGAAAATAAATATTTATGAAAAGGAGCATTATTGTATGCAAATTATTTAAATAGTCTTACTACTCTTTAATATTATGAGCACACACCATGAAAATTGCCATTCATAAATTGATCAATAAACGTATCTCACTCACGCCTGCTCTCTCACTCTCTCTCTCGCGCTCTCACTGTATCTCTATCTCACCCCCCACCTCTCTCTCTCTCTCTCTAAATAGTAAATGTAATTAGAACCTCGTTTCCAGTATATTAAGTTCAAATGAAAGAATTTTATTCCACGTTTAGTTGTATTATTGCAAAGCAGTTTCAGACGCTATAGCTCTCAAGAAACTTGAAAATATACGCAGAGATTTTTTGTTACTGCAGCAAGCTGAGATCTGTAGAAATTGATCAGAGCGGGTGAATAAGTCCATCGTTTATTAGGAGGCTGTAAATCTTATTCATAAATAATAGAGACATTGCCCCACATTACCTGTTATATTCCGGGATTCGAAGCTCTTTTTCCACTCCGATTGAGATACCTTCGAAACAAACGTTTTAAAGACATCAAACGCTTCTTCAGCTGTCGAAAGGTGTTGACGCCGCAATTTATTTTTAATGTGCAGGAATAAAAAGAAGTCATTGGACGCCAAATTAGGTCTAAATGGCGGACAACCCAGTGCTCAAAAGGTCACTTGTATGCGAGCTCGCATTGTCGTGGTAGAGAATGATCCCTCTTCGGTGTTTAGTTTCCCTTGTTTCCTGGAGCTAACAAATGATTTTGTGCCATTCAGAATTGACTATGTTGCACCAATAATGGTAATATTGCGACATGTGCAGTTTTTCCGTAAGAACAGGCTACCATTTAATTCGAACTGTGCGAACAATTTTAGTTGTATTTGGCTCTCTTGAAAACCCTACATAGTCGACTGTGATATATTTTCAGGCTATTACGCAGAGATCCATGATACGTCACCTGCTACGATGTTTACAAGTATTTCTTTCGACCAATTGGCACGAGCCTCTTTTTGAGCGATTGTCAAATTATCTGGGATCCAACGCAAAGAAATCGTTTTGACTACTAAATGGTTACACAATATTGAATGCATGCTGGTTCCCAATGCTCCTTCAATTTCACAATAAGTCACGTGACGGTCTTACAGTATCAGTTCACGCACAGGATCAATATTTGCTGGAACAACCCATTTTTGGACGACCTTCGGCGTCGTGCGAACTGCGGCCACTTTTGTATTCTGGAAACCATCGACTAAACAAGTCCTTGATTGTGCTTCATCGCCAATTAAGTTCATCGATGCACGTCGAAAATTATAAAAAATAATCGCACCAAAATATTCACGATTTAATTCCATTTTTGGTTAAGATGAATTTTCAAGTTACTGTAAACAACACAAATGGCGCTCGTAGGTTAAGTACGAATATCCTAGAGCGACGTCAGTTGTCAGGTGGCAGCACAAAACTCGAAATAAAAAGCCAACCCTCGTTTTAACAGTTCTACAGATTTCTTTTTCGGTTTAAAATTGGTCGAGTGACGACTGAAATATGGAACTGCGCCTAATTGGCAGACGTCAGGGTGATTCATGGTCACTCGGAGGTCTGCCAATTAGGCCCAGTTCCATATTTCGGTCGTCACTTGACCAATTTTAGGTTCAACTTGCACGTCACAAATTTAGACCCAAACCTTTTTAATCTACAATCCACTGAATACAGCACATTTATTAATAAGTTGATGCAGTATTTTGTTTACTGATTTAATGGAATATTGTACAACATGCTTAATAATTTTTATGAAAGTTCATATTTTAAATACAGAAAATATATATATCTTCATAGCGAATCCTTTGATCAATAAATATTAATCCTTACGTAATGAATGCGACTCCTAGACGTTTCTGAATCGTCGTTAGGAATTGTGTAACTAAACCGCGAAGTTCTAAATTGTCCGCAATCCTAATCTATTGTCCTTTGACCGGGCGGCGAGCTGAATTGAGTACTTGGCTTTTCTACATTAAGCATTCGTTACGTATGAGGATAGAAATAAGCCTTTTATTGATGAGAAATAGTTCTTCCATTTTCTCAATTCAAAAAGGTTATATGTATTTTTATAACAATTAAATTAGGACAATTAATCGAGAGGAATATTCTGTACGAGAGGAAAAAGTGTAACCATCGAAAATTGTCTTCGTTTTGTCTTAATCTTAATCCATTTGTCTCCTATCGTTGATCGAACTTTTCATATTGGAAGGTAGAAAAAATAATCTATTCCGATGTTTCTATGAATTTGGAAATGTATTAAGAAAAGATTTTCATATGTTCAGTCTGTTCCCTTGATCTAAATTAAGTTCATCTGATCATGTAAATTATTAAGAGTTTTCTTGGAAACTGTTATTTCAAAAATAACAGTTTCTAAAATAACAGAAATAACAGCTTCAAAGATAACTCAGTAATTTAAATTATCAGGTGAACAAACTTTGCAGCATCACATTTCTTTGAATTCAGAAATGTATTGAGAAGAGATTTTCAGATATTCAGTTTATTAAATTCATCAAAATTAAGTTGATAAATTATTTAAAAGAACAAAAATGTCTGGGTAGGCCCGTAATAACATTCGACTATATTCAAATAGTAATCTTCTATTACAATTCTTTGAAGTTGTTCTCATTCCTTTTTAGCTTGAAAATGGGCCTAGCTTCCGTAAACGTTCTCTGCAAATTTTTTACAAAAAAATAATTATAAGTGGATTAAGACTACAAACTAGTTTCTATTAATATATACTTAGAAATGGTCCACGACCATAGATGTTTTGATTCTGACCAAATGTACCTATATGTTGTATATAAATTATAATTTAAAATTATTCTTATTAAATTATAATTTAAAAAACAATAAAACATCAATTCGCAAATTTACTGTAAATATACATTTCGATAACATAAACAAGTTATCTTTTATAAATAAGCCAAACAATATTATGAAATAAAAAAACATTTCTGGTATGGCCTTGCCAAAATCTGTTTAAAGTGTGTTATAGCATTACGTACCTGAGCAAGAAATTATTACCGTTATTACACGGAGCCATAAAAAATAAATTTCTACTCTTATGTTACAAAAAAGAACGAGAGTATTTGGGTAGAAAAAAAAATCCTATACAGTGACCTTCTATAAAAATACATATTATTTTTATGAGATATTTTGGATCATTCAATAGTGCAATGAAATTGTGCAGTTTATTGCACGTAAGAGGAATGGAATGCATTGTTGCCATATAGAGCAACATTTTCCTAAGAGCCAGTGTTTGTATATACCACACAAAACTAATATCCAGTCAAAAGTTTATAAGTTAGAAATTAGATTAAATAGAAATATTTGTTTCCATTATGTTTTGTGAGTTGGAGCCCTACCAAAATTAAATATCTAGACCCTTCTAGTGTCGAATTGATGCGAAATGATTCATACTTGTTTTGAAATTACTTCAATAAATTTACAGTTTTTCATTTAACTTTGCTTCGTACTAAATATTCTGAAACTTTATCTTATAGCAAAAGAGCATATTGTGGACGTAAATAATGTGATAATGAGAAAAATATATATATCTCTCTTTTGAAAAAATATATTTACTAAAAAAACGTTATAACAGACATTAGAACATTCCAGAAAATATTAAAAGAAATTGTCCCGTACAGATAAAATTTAAAATATTGGACAAACACCAGAAATTTTTCCTAGCACCCACACGTAAAGAGATATTTCGTAAAATAAATCATACAAAGCTTTAAACAGGGAGTGGAGAACAAACACACAGAGTGTTGTAGGAAAATACACATACATTTTACTACGTAACATGATTCCATTATAACATTGATAACAGATTAAAAGCTGTATATCATTCGAATTTTGTGTGTTCACTCTTGTCGTTTGCATTTTATAGGCCATTAAATATTAACACCGTTATATATAATTTCAACAAAAAAGAAAGTAGTGTTACTGAATTAATAACATTTGCTTTTAAATCTGGAGGAAATACAGTCCCAAGTACGTTTTAGAAAGAATAATATAATATATATCACTATTTTAGATTATACTTAATTTAATTCCATAGAGGGACGTCCAGAACCCCATAGTTGGGGTTCTGAAATAGGTTACTATTTATTATGAATTGGGTATTATTTATGTATAACATATTCTCACATTTATTTTTGAACGCGACGAGACAGGTGTTACATACAAAATACTTGTTACATACGAACCTTGTAATTAAATCCTCTGTCTCTTTAAGGCTGTCGGGACGTTACTTGTGACGAAGATATTTATGATGCAGAATAATTTCAAACAATCATTAGAATTAATTAGGTTGGTATAGCAATGTATATATATATACTTATATATAGACGTCTAGCTTTGTCCGTCTGTCTGTCCGTCTAGAACGCTTTTGATTTTATATATTACTAATAGGTAACAAAGCACAAGATATCGGGTTTAGTTCATGCATTATACTTATAATGAGATTGACACGACTACATTAATTGTTTAATTAATTAGTTGGATTAAGCAGGTAGTCTTCGATAAAACTGTGTAACAAATATTAGAGACTAACAAAAATGTCGATGAACCACAGATGGATGGCCATTTCTATTATAATGTATTAAGCTTTATCAACACCCTTATTTTTCCCTTATCAACACCCTAGAACGTCATTGTATGTGTGTAACTAAGCGGCATTGTATATATATATATATATTAGAAGATTATTTATCAACAATTAATTGAAAAGTCCATAATAAAATATTATAGAAGTTACATATGAGTAGATGCCATAATTTCATAGAAATATAACATCTTCGCCTTTTATTATTTTAATTAAAAATTCACCAACAACTGAAAATATGCGTTTCTAAATTCAGTTTATATATGAAAAATTCTCCTATAGGGCTTCTATAGGAGAATTTCCTATCGTCCTCATATTCTCCTAATATTAACGGATAGTGATTCATGCTTAAGCTATGCAGCTCCTCTACTCCTATTTACATCCTCCTATTCACAGCGCTGAGCAGCTTACCTCTTTTAATTCCAGTTCCTATCTCGATCTACTTTTATGTCTTTGCCTACAACCTAGTCATTTCATCTACAACTTAGTCGAAGGACAAATTGGGGACACCAATCAATAATTAACAGACAAACATTAATAAAGCGCTATGGCAGCTACACATGTTTAAATAATGATTTATGTTTTATCGTTCAATGAACGTTCAATGTACCAACTAAGGTTAATCTCGTTTGTATATGACTCCCATTTATAAACAGAATAGTTATAATAAAATTTATAAACAATAACGCTGAAATATTAAAACATTCCCTAGTGTGTAATGAAGTTAGTGTTTAAAGTAAATATTAAACAGATTACATACTTTTTGCGTTACAATATTATGTAGTTAATTGTGAAGAGAAAGTATTCCAAAATATGAATTACCTTAAACTATAATTCCAAATTAAATATTTATAAAAAAGTATCAACAGTTTTGATGGTCACTGTAAATTACACGTTCATAGACGATTTAGAGATCCAAAGAAAAAACAAGTCAGTATGTATTTTCTCCGCCGAATTCTGGAGCACGGATAGTAAAAAAAGGTACTACTATTGTGAAAATGAAGCGAAATAAACATCGTCCAAGACTGTTTGCATACGAGGAGCTTAGAGGACATTAAGATTAACAAAGTGAATGGCCGCATATAACATGAAAATCAGAGTTTATGTAACGATTTTCTTATAGTTCAATCAATTACTAAGGAATCACAAAAAAATATTAACTTTTATTAGCCTGTAACAAACATTGGAGAAATATTTTTGACAAATATTAACTACAGAAAATATGATTCCTTAGCCGACAGAACAAATCGTGCAATTGGGCATAAATTTACGAAAATACATAATTTAACGTAATAGGGTTACAAAATTGTCTAAGTTTTCTCTTTGCACATCTCATAGAATTTAATAACTGTAGTTAAATGATTATATTACTCCATTTTTTCCCCGTTTAATTAGTACGTCGCACCTCAATAAGAGAGGAGAGATAAAATTTAAATTAAGCCCTGTTTTTTTTACGAAAATACAGAAATTTTTATTTAACACAGTTTTGCTCTTTTGACAAAATTAGCAATCACAGTATGGCATAAGTATGGTTGGATTTCAGCTTCTTCAGCGCCTAATCTGTTCCTTCAAGGCTTGGGTGGCCGTGGGGGTATTAACATAAACTTCTGACTTGAAAAAAAACCAGGAGAAAGAAGATCTAGAAGGCCAATTCTAGTCGTCGAAACGGGAAATTAGCCGACCACGGAGTGTCTCGTGTAATAATGAGTGTCTCGTGTAATGATCTCAGGATGTGAGGGAAGTGGCACCATCCTATTGAAACCACATGTCGTCAATACTTAAATCATCTATTGGAGGCACAAACAACTGGATTATCATGTGTCATGTCCCGACACTGTTCGGCATTGACTGTTTGTGCATTTCCGGCAGCGTCTTCAAAGAAAAAAAGTCTACTCATGTCTCTAGCCGAAAATCCACACCAAACAGTGAGAGATTTGGAATGAATTTCCTTCTCATGAAACACATGTGGGTTTTCTTTACTCCAAATGTGGTACTTGTGCTTGTTTAGATAGCCCCATTAATATGAAAACCAGCCTCATCACTGAAAGTGATTTTGTTGGGAAACTTCAAAATACGCTGCACAGTGCTTCTTGAAATATAATTCCGAAAGAATGGTCCCGGTCTCTCAGTTACATTCTGGCGAACAGCCGTGATGTTTTCTGCTGAGCGACCTGGACGAATACGTGCTGATGGTCTGACATCAATAATTGATCCAAACCTCTGGAATTTTTCAATTATTCTCTTCACAATTGAAGCACTTGGAACATTTTTTCTTCCAAAAATTGGGCGCAATTAGCGAATCGTGGCTGTACAGTCCATTGAGAACCCGGGTCTTCTCTACTACAGATTTTCGCCAGTCGTCTCTCTGTGTAGCCAGCTGTCTCCAGATTCAGATTCCTAGCATGCGAAGGTCCTTGTCTACGTGATCCAGCCATTTAAGTTTAGGGCGGCCCACGGATCTTCTTTCTAGTTCTTGAGTTAAGAACTTTTTTGCCACCCGCGGATCTACCATTCTACTGGACGTAACCGAGCCAACGTAGTCTTCTTGCGTTGATGCCTGACATGATTAATGGAGCATTATAGAGGTCTTCCAGTGCTTTATTGGCTTTGATTCGCCACTCATTGTTCTAGTGTACAGCACCAAAAATCCTCTCCCAGACAAACAATAGGTTCTCCTTTTTTTCCTGATAGTCCAGGTTTCTGAGCCATGCAAAACCACTGATTATGATATTGGGATAATGGTTTTATACACTACAAGTTTTAATTTTTTAGAGATAAGGGTAGCTTCTTGAAGCTACGGCAGCTACTCTTGCTTTGATTTCACCGGGTACTTCGATGTCGTGCGTTAGTTGTCTCCCAAATACTTGAATGCATCGATCCTTTGGCAACCATTGAATTTGCCCGCCACCTGATTGAGCTCTCAGAGCTTATCATATATGCTGTCTTCTCCTTATTGACGTGTAGCAACATTTTCTTTGCTGTTAGATGTTCACATCAATTATCTGATTCGTAACTGTACGGTAATGCTTAACATCCTTAGATCTTTATTCCCTACCTATTATCCCCTACCTACCTATACTTTTCTATAACGTATTGCATAAAATGAAAACTAGAGTTGGGGATTGTAATAAATGCGTATGAAAAAAAATGTAGCATTCAATACTCAGCTATAAGACACTGTTTGGGCTTGAATCTTCTCCCACTAGAGCCAACTTAATGGAGAAAGAGAACCCGCTTAATATTTGAGATTCTCAGTTCTGAGTCTCTCCTAAAGTTATTCTATGTTAACTCCTCCCTAATTTATTTCGTGGGGGATCTTTTACCTACCTATTCGTTTAGAAAAAATAGTCAAGTACAAGATTTCCATATCACTTCCAATCCCATTTTCATCCAATTAGATTCTTTAATATCAATAATCTCAATCTCCAGGGGGTGCCCCTTTTGTGGAGTTTAAGAATACGTAATGAAAATCTTGTCGGATAATGAATGTGATTCGACTGACGTTTGCATGGGCCATGGATAATGACACAATCATGTTAGATGGTATAAATATGGCTGAAACAGCTGGTAATGAAACAGCGGATAGACGATCAATCTACTGTATCTGTTAAGTTTCACTACTCGGTTCTAATTCCAATATATAAAAAAGAATTATTTTTTCTTTGGTAATCTACTTGCTCGGGTCTAACTATCCGTTCTAGATGAAATTACTTCAATAGTTTTTCAACGGCTCAAAACTAATTTTTTTCTACGATTCAAAACTCTCCGTGGTTCATCAATTTTGATACAACTCCAGACGGTTGAGATTGGGTCATGGTGGTTTCCCCGCTTATTTCTTCCTTATTGGGGTAAATGATGATCCTTTCTACCTTTGCGAACAATTTGGAAACCTCAATCACGTTTTTCTTGAAAGTCCTCTTAATGCCATTAATATCAATAGTTTTTATATTCATTAATCCACCTTAATGTTAAGACTCCCTCTAATACGACATCAATACTTGCATCACAATCAAAAGAAATATGTTTCTGCATCAATAAATTTCTTAACCAATCTGCGATCAAAATGCAACATCAAGAGATACTGTCGTAGTACCTGATGGATTTTCTACTCTCCTAAACTAATGAGTCGGAAAATATACCGATGTTAACTCCACTAGAAGAAGAACATCAAAATGTGTTTGTTCACAAGTTGATCCTGGAACGGAAAGTTTTTCAGTTCCGATGAAGGGGCGGTTGTTGTCTTGAAACATTTCAACTACTATTAATAAACGTTATAATGGAGTATTCGGAACACTATGGACTTTTATTATCAAAACAAATGAAACTAACTGGATAAACTTTTTCCTGACTAGCCTTTCTTAGGTACTAGAAAAACGTCTAATTTAAAATTTGACATTAAAGACTCTTGCAGCAACATTTTTCGAAATGATTTTGAACACTTAAGCTGGACTACTTTCCAATTCAATTTCTGTGGTTTCTTCTCATTTATTGCACACAAACGCACTCGTACTGAAAACTGTCGGTAAAATTAACAATTCCTACAAATTCGAAAGATGCTTTCGTGTTGTGCTGTTGTGTTCGTTACAGTATTGAAGTTGACCGTTTACTATAAATTGTTTATTACAAACTCTCAAGTCAATTAAATAAAACACCAGTTGTTTTATACGTTCCTATATGAATTAGGTTTGTGGTAAATGTTATGACAATCACTCATATGCTCTTTTTCCAATCAACACTCGTAACTTGAGATAAAAACAAACAAATCATTTTTCATCTATTTCCTTCACAATAAAACAATTTAGATTATTATTAAAAAGTGCTATTCCTTAGTACAACTTTCTGATTCGTTTGAATATTTAGTAATTAAAATGTTTAGAGCGTTTAGAGGAAGAAAAAGTTATGAAGTTTCGAACTCATACCTCATGGTTTAAAACCAAATAGCTTTTATGATGTTATAACGATGAGTAGAGCGCGCAAAAAGTTTCAGCACAGCAGGCAGGGATGTTTTGTGAGGTTGAAAAGGAGGTAAATACAAGAATTGCGAGTAATAGATCAACCTGTCACGCAGGATAGGATATACACTACTCTCCGCTCTTCACCCAAACCACCCAACAGCCAGCCAGCTAGAGCGACTTCCGTCAGACGTTTGCGTTCGCGTTTCTGAGATAAATACCACGAGTTCGGATAGTCCTTTGAAAATTTTCGACTAGTAAATCACTACTTATGTACTGAAGATAAACAATTTCGCGTATATTATGTAGTTTCTCATCTCTAGTTACTTAGTTATCTCTAAAAGAATTACATATTTTCCTAGTTATACCCACGTTGGGTGACACGTTGGGCGAAAGTATGCTATAGGTGGTATTTTTTGTCTGATGCACCATACATGTAAATTCTACAACATTTAATGCTCTTACATGAAATTCTATTTAAATATTTTATCTAAGAAACAACATATTTGGGTCGACAAGCGTTATTTTTTTATACGCTTGCCTCAAGTATTTATGTGGTTTATTACTTTATAATATAATAAATGATATGACTTTAATCGCTCTTGTTAAAATGACTTACAATGTTTGATTTTATTTATAAAGTCAATCACGAAAGAAGCAACTCCAATAAAAAAAATATCCATTCCATTATTTTCTACGGGGGTTTATAAAAAGATAAAATATGCTAGCAAGAATAAAATTAATATTTGTATGAATAATAATGTAGGATTTGTTTAAACGAAGAATTGATGATTTCGATGTCGTGGCCTGCGAACGGCGGCCGCGTGACGGTGGGTATTACTTATCTGGATGTAGAAATACCTGCATTATTCCAGTTCGAATTGCTGCGGGATCTGGTCTTTTGTAGTTGCTGCGATTTGATTTTAATGTTCCTCCTGACAGGTTGCTGCTGCCGCTAGTCGAAGGTAAAAGATACTGATGAAGATACTGATGAAGCCATGTGGTGATAATTAAAGAAGTGTGCGATGAAAAGTAATAATAATGTAGTTGAAACATTACGTTAGAAGAATATGATTAGTGATTAATAAAGATATAAGTTAGTTGCTTGCTTACGACGCGCGCAGTTTAAGCTTGCTAATCGACGCCGAAACATTCTCTTTTAAACGATTTCTAAACTTGTAAGTTATAAATTAATTATAATTGGAGCGAACATTTCCGACACTACACGATTGTAGGTTTAGTAGGATTTCCTGAACCGCACGTAACTTAGCAAGGTCTGTTCGGATTGACGTTCAAAAGTAGAATCGTTATGCTTGCGAGAGTAGCGGAGGTTTTTGAAGGAACTTTTCTCTCTCATTTTTCCAACGGACTTTATCCTGGCTAAAAGTCTCGAACCATCTTCGTCTTTTTCCTTCTTCCTGCGTATGCGGCATTGTTTATATTTATTGTCTCTCGTTTATTTCTAAGAGCAAACTTGCTGAGCGAAAATGACGGTTAAATTGTATCCTCTCCTTAAAACCGTTATTTGAATCATCTTTTAATGGCTGCTGAATCGAATGATCCTGTCGGCTTCTCTATGCGTTCTACTCTTGAACGCGTCTCACTTATTGCCTTCTCGCTCATGACTGTACGATCGAGACTCTTCCATCTCACTTGTTGCATTCTAAAACGTGGCTCACCTGGCTTTTCGCATATTCTCATTGAAACTTCATGAAAGTGCTAAAGTTTTTAGAACTCTAGGCTGCATGATATTATGATGGTCTCCCAATCTACATGAGAGATCAAAAGATGCAGGATATTTATAAAAATAGTGTGGTTGGAAAAATCCCAGATGGAAATGGAGATGTTATTTTGGATCCCGGAGATGTTATTTTGGATATTGAAAATAAGCTAAATAGCTGGAAGGAATATGTAGAAGAGCTTTTTCACAAAAAGCAAAAGGAAAAAACCTTGTGAAAAATAAAGTAAGAAACATTGGTAAAAGTTCTAAAAGTTTTTGGAGACAATGCCATAAAACATTTATGTCGCCTTTTGAATGCTATACAGAGGGATAGCACCAACACAGCGATTAACAATAACATTTATTGCATTATCTATAAATAATAGGAGTATCATCTACCTAGAACTCCTACGAACACATCAACATGATGAGCACTTCCAAAGTATAGGTTTTTATTGGTCACTTCGACTAACGATCAACGCCAATCTGGGTCTGGACTGGGGGTGTGAAATGGGTTACGGGACACACCGCTGCAAGGAACCAGGCAGAGTGTTGCAATAATGCTACTGGAACAAAGAAAAACAATCCTAACACAGGACTTCGAGCAGAAAAAGGATAGCTAAGTGGAATGATCGTGGTCTGAAAATCACGAGTCTTCGAACAAGCACTTCAAGCAGATAACTTGGAACTGGTCTCACTAAAACACATTGGAGAGGAAATTGTCATTTTTCGACGGAAAAAGAGAAATAGTAAAATATCTGAATAGAGAAATCCAAAAGCTACGCAGAAAAGACAAAATAAGTATATAGAGAATATCTGCGAACAAATAAAAAACATATGAACACCAACGACACAAGAGATCTGTACAAAAAGGTCAGAGAAGTCTACAAACAGTTCAAATCAAAAGTATAGAATATAAAAGACGAAAACGGAACAACCATAACAGAAATAAAACAAGTAGCTGAAGTGTGGAAGAAATATTGTGAAGACCTGCTTAAAAATAAGAAATTAGGGCAAATGCATATTGACACAGATGACGCTGATATTAATGAGCCTGTCATACTAAAAGAGGAAGTAAGAAACGTTGTCAAACATTTAAAGCAAGGCAAGACAACCAGAGGAGATGGAATCACAGCTGAAGCATTAAAATTAATGGGTGAAACTAGAATAAACATATAATTGGAGTTGTATTTTGCTACGTTATTTTCCATGTATAGTTCCAATTGATAAATTATTACTATCTAGAATAAACATTCTGCATGCCATATGTTACAAAGTTTGGAACACTGAGTTATGGCCAAAGAATGGACTAGTCTATATTCATCCCATTACACAAACAAAGGCTCAAGTAAAAAATTTACAAATTAACCTACAACAACATTAATATCTCATGCTAGTAAAATCCTCCTCCACATCTACAATGAAAGAAACTAAAACAATAGCACACAAGGCAGATTCCAAGAACAATCAGGTTTTGGAAAAGGAATGGGCGCCAGGAAGCAAATTCTATTCATCCACCAATTAATTGAAAAATTCCGTGAGTTCTATATTTTGCTACATAGATTAGAAAAAAGCATTTGATGGACTGGGGAAAGCTATAGGAAGTGTTATTAGAAATCGGTGTCCCAAGTGCTATTAGAAATCGGAAATCGGTGTCCCACCTTGGCCTTCTCCTCTCGAATTTGTATGAACAAATTTTAGTAACTATAATGGTCGTCAACAACAGTCACCGTCACCTGTCCAAGAAATTCAAGTTAAAATCAGGCACTAGATGAGGCTGTAGTATCTCCCCTCAGCTGTCTAATATCTATGATGAACACATAATGTGATAGGCGTTAGACAGGGATGAAGGAATTTCAATAGGAGGGAAGAAAATCATAAATCTCAAGTACGCAGACGACAAAGTTATTATGGGCGCAGTGCAGAAGAACTTGCAATCATATAGCTGACAATATGGTTTCAAAGAAATTGAGAAAAAACAAAAATTATGATTGTAGACTGATCAACTAACAACTAGGTACAAATACAAATATTTGCTGGGTTCTACAAACAAAGGAAGAGTAACAAACAAACCATGATCTGAAAGAGCCATAAGAAGAAGAGGGGGAAATTGCAAAATCTACAATGAAATGATCGAACTATATCGAAAAACACAATAAATATTATAGTAAAATCCTTATTTTCAATTTTCTTCTACGGTTCAGAGCCGTGGACCCTTTGGAAAAAGGACAGTGATAAAATAGATGCTCTTAAAATGACCATATGGAGAAAAATGCTAGGCATATGGTACAGGGAGCATCGTAGAAATGTGTCCATCCTACAAGAACTCACGATTTAAGAAAGATGTCCGTTACAATCCGTAAAAAGATCGTACAATACTTCGGTCACATCACCAGAATAATAGGAGAACAACCTGTAGAAGCTTGTCGTACAAGGTAGAGTAGAAGGTACAAGATGACAGGGAAAATTTCCAACTCGTTGGATCGATGGAATCCGACAGTCCACCAATCAAACCATGGTTGAAAATATGCGCGCGGCTCAGAGCAGAGTGTTGGAGGAACATAGAAGAATCAGATAGCGGTTATTGTCACGATCTCAACAAAGAGACAGTGCCGATATGGATTACAAATAAACGCCAATGGAAACAGGTTGCAGGAATCAGGCTGTCGATGTTCAGTTAGAAAGAGCGCGGCTAATGATATTTGAGTTGTCAATATTGGAACCATTCATATGAAATTAAGTGTAGAAATTAGATTAATTAGATAGAAAATAGAAGAAACCCCGAAAATATTATAAGGTTTTGAAATTTGGATATATTGAGGCAAGTTAAGAATAAGTTGTATGCAACGGGTCAGTGAAGACCATAAAAATAAGGAAAATAGAATACTTAGATATATGTTATGAAACATCTAGGAACATATGAAAAGGAAAAAACAGAAGAAATTCGTGGTTCATGAGGAAGAAGAGTAACGTTGTTGCAGAACTCTGACGATGGTTTGGATCGCTTTGACTGCTTTTCCGGACAGCATTACATAACAAATAAGTGCCCAAAAAAGTAGAACAAAATATACTAACTTTGTAAAACACAATGCTTTAGTAACATTGTAAAATGAACTGTGCAATTTGATACGATGTTGAAGCACGAATCGAAGACATAACCTTTTTCTAGGCGTATCAATATTCAACATGAAACACAGCAGCCCAAATAATTGACGTAATTAAGCTACTTCAAAGTATAATCGAAGTCTTTCATTTCACATGATACATTATTTATGTTTACCATACACCTTAAATGGACTGTATTTTTTTACAGTTGGTCAGGAATAAATCCAAACCGGCGTCCTAGTTTAGAAGCGCTAGTAAAGACCAAATGAAACAATAAGTTGCAATTGAATAACAGCGCCGCGAGAGGGGAAAAACAATGTCGTTGAATGTGTCTGTGGAAAATTTACAGCGTGCCTTTTGCGAGCACCTAGAGACGTCGAATTGTTCTAAAAACGCGACGCAAAAGCTTTCGTTAATTATTATTGACAGGTGGAAGAGATGTATAGCTTGGCAATATTTTATTGAGTGGGTACGCACTTCAAATTAACGACAGATATTTATTTCTTCATCGACAAATTTTTCATATAATAACACAATTTCGAATTTAGGATTACTAGTATTAAATAAAATTGACGAGATACGTGGGTTTATATACGTCTATAAACATTATATTTACAATTAAGCATCTGAAACAGCATAAGCATTTCCGGCAGTTCCTATACAAATCCACTTATAAAACTCAATTAACGTAATCTAACCTTATATTTTAATGTATGATACTTAATACAATAATTATATAATAGTAAGAGATTAAACCAACTGTCTGCTCAAACATTAATGACAGGTCACTTATTCAACTTCAATTAAAAAAATACTAGAAATTAACCATTTGGTTTCAAATGCTATAAAAAATAATTAGAAATTGGCAAGCTTTATAGTTTCTGGAAAAAATCTGAAAATGGTGATTCCGCAAGGTCTACGTGTTGTACCTTTTTCTCGGCTCAATGCAAATCTACAGATCCATACGTTAGACTTTAGATAGGGCTTGACTACGGATATGGTATAGGCCAGGTTATGTTATTTCGAAATAATACTACAAGGAGGAAAATGGGGAAAAATTGGAGATCGCACGTTATCCATAGCTTTGATTGACAATTTTTTTTCGACTATGTAGAAAGTCGTGGACTAGACTTGTGGCACACTATTGAAAAGAATATTTGAAAGCATTTCTAAAAACGAAACGTGTACGACTCATAGTTTTAGAGTTTCGAATTTTTAAACTTTTCATTTCACCGCAAAAAAAGTCGATTTTTAGGTATGATGAAAAGTATCATTTTTAGGGGACATTTATATTCATACCTTTTGAACTAGTGCATATAGCACGCACTATTAAATATGGATATGTTATTTCCTTTAATCCAAAGCCTCACTTACATTCAACCTGTTCACAAATTATCACCTACCTCACTTATTTTCAACCTGCTTCTCTCTTTCTCGTTCCATAATAATAATTATCTTTCAATCCTCCCCGCTATTCCTATGTCCAAAATTTTTTCTCCATCGCCATTTAGATTTGGTTTTCAGCCAGTTCCTTGAATTTGTGAACACTTGCTAACTCCCTGATCTTTTGGAAATAATGTCGTTATTGTTCTTTTTGAGTATGATTTAATTCCGTTGTGGAATGCGGATTTAAAAGGATAATTTGTAACCTCAAAACTTTGTTATTATTCGCCAGGTGAGGACTATATTGATATTACCTATTTGAAATTATTGTGGACATTGGTATATTGCCGTAATAGGTTTAATATTATGTCTTAAGGATTTAATTCATCTAAAATTGTTGTTCTTTTGATAAATTTTCGGCTTATTTGTGAATGGAAGGTCAGGTTAGAAGTGCGTGTTTTGACATCTGGCAGTTATAGATGGATTTGGAGTAGGTGGTTCCGATTTGGAATAGGTGGTTCCTTTATTTAACTCTGTTAGGGGAGTCTGATACATATGCCACGAGGTGGACCGAAGTTGTCTGTGCGGATATGTTTTAGAGAGCAATTCGCTGATAAATCAGGAATTAGGTGTAGCAAAAGAAATAGTTCAGATACATGTCACAGCGTGTAGATTTTTGGACAGTCGGCAATACTAAGTTGCTGATTATCTATGGTTAGGAATATTTTAGATTTTGAATTGGCCCCAGTGGAGAACTGTAGCGATCTTTCCGGTGGTAGAAAATAAGAGGGGATTGCAAAGTTGATTAAATTTGTGACGCACGTCAATTGGCGTTGGCGTTGGTTGCTAGCTGACGTAAATGTTGAAATGGCGTTTAAGGGGAATAGGGGGAGATTCGCCTTGCTATTCCATTTGGGAAGGCCGGATATGGAATTGTCTCCTTGATTCACTCTCGTCTGCCGATTGCGAAGAAGCGTAAGCTAAACTTGGAGTGATCCAATTTTTTCCAAGAATATAATGTCTTAATATAGAATAAAATAATAATTAACGTTGGGATATAGGTTTTGG